>NIUQ01000422.1:0-50519 GCA_002796945.1 Plectus sambesii
TTAAGCTGTTAAAGTAGTGACCGCCCCTCGCTCGGTCTAAGGCGGTGGCACGTGAAATACGGAGAGGTATCGAAAAACAAAAAACAGACCTTTGATTCTTGTTTTTTTGATTTTAGTCGAGAAAACAAAAAAAAGTGGGTTCACACAATTGTTTTTTGATTTTACGTCAGAAAAAAAAAACAAATATCAGCGTATCAAGGTCTGCCCGTGGACTTTTACGACAGATTGAATTTCTGTTAATTTAGCAGGCGGAAATCAAAAACAAAACGCTTGTTAATCTGTATTTTGAATTTTTGCAAACTGAATCAAGAAACAAGCGCTGAAACCAATGCGTGAGGAATTTTTAGTAGTGAACGTTTGTTTTTTGTTTTTCTTTACCAAAAAATAGAAATCAAACAGGAACCGGCTGTTTTTTGATTTTATGTAAAATAAATCAGAAAACAAGTAAAGTAACAGAATCGCGACGAATTTCTTGCGAAAGATGCTTGTTTTTTGTTTTTCTTTGCAAGAAAACAGAAAACAAGCAAGAGACGTCTGATAATTGAATTTCTGTTTAACCGAAGTAACATCAAAAAAACAAGGGCCGAGCTTTAAATGAAACGGAAATCAGAGCTCTGTTTTATTGTTTTTTGTTTCTCGCTTCGAAAAACAAGAAATCTATTAAGAAGCGCTTTGCGGTCGATTTTACCGTAGTCCAAGCGGCACTGCAGCGATGCATCTATTGATCAATATTTTAAAAGAAGTGGGTATAAGGGATATTTACCCCTATATCCACTAGCTCTGAAGGGGTGAACTGTTTCAGGGAGCATTAGATAAGGCAATAACATGCCTCTACCTGAAGGGGGATACATTCTCTAACCTCCTAACTAATCCCTCCTCAGCCTTTAACTTATGCATATCGCTTTGAAGCTTTTATTACTTATTGTAGTGCACCTGGATACGGTAGTATGATTGATAACTGTTGCATTAGTAATCAATGATGGTCACGGTTTACTAACAGGTTCATAACTGGTTTGGGAACCAATTTGGCGAATAGTGACGTATTGTGATCTTTAGTTTCGTACTAACAAAGGGACTGAACTGGTTCCATTGTTCGCTCCCAGTGTAATAATTTAGTTTAAATAGTGTTGCAAACGGTAGTGATGGAGAGGATAACCTACGGTAGCAGCCTTCTTGAAGAGAATCGTCGTATCTTGTGTACCTAAGAATAAACTGATTATTTGGGATTTTCTACCTTAGTACACGACGAATTACCCTCATCAAACCTCTGAAGACTCGACTAAGACTTAGTGCTGAAGCTTTGCCTAAGTCAGAAGAAAGCCAGACCCTTCCCGTCAGAATATCCCGTGAAATATCACCAAGCCAAAACCCCTGCATCAGTGAACTGGGATTTGATCTGATCAGTCAGACCCCTGATCCACTACATTACTCTATATTACGATTCTGTTAAGAGTAGATAAGGATAAGCAAGTGGAGATTTTTGATGTAAAGAAACGTAGGTTTAATTTTCTCTAATCTTGGTGGCATAGTACAACTGGTAGATAAGCTATTCCCCACTCTCTGACCCACTATTGTATACATCTCTCATACTGACAGTGCTCTAATTAACTGTAGACTATAGTGGCATATATCACTCAGCGTCAGCGCTTTATAAGGTGGGGATTGACAGTGCTAGTACAATCAGAGACTCCCACAGCAATGCACTGCAGTGATTGATATCACTATTACATATAAGGGGGCGGTTGAAAAGATCTGAGTATTTTGTTATAACTTTATTATGACAAGATTGTCAAAACTTTTCGAATATCCCTCCTATATAACATATAGCTGTCAGACGCCGACTGATGCCACCTTTATAGCCTTCAAATAGTAATTTATACCTCTACTAGGAGCACACTATTACTTTATTCATTGCTTACATGAAAGAAGTCGCTGCTTCACAGCAAAAAACTTTAACGTCCTTTTGACTTTAAAGGGGACATATATAAATTAATCTACAAGGGGTACGTATCCCCTATATCCCCTTCATCATAGAATTCGACAGGAGATACCACAGTACTGGCACTACGGTAAAATCGAGCAAAAAGCGCTTCTTATTTGAATTATTGTTTTTCGAAGCGAGAAACAAAAAACAATAAAACAGAGCTCTGATTTCTGTTTGTATTACAGTTGGACGCTTGTTTTTTAATGTTGCTTCGGAAAAACAAAAATACAAATAACAGACGTTCTCTGCTTGATTTCTGTTTTTCTTTGCAGAAAAACAGAAAACAACCGTCTTCCGCTAAAAATTCGTCGCGATTCTATTACTTTACTTGTTTTCTGATTTACTTTACATAAAATCAAAAAACAGCCGGTTCCTGTTTGATTTCTGTTTTTTTGTAAAGAAAAACAGAAAACAAATGTTCACTGCTAAAAATTCCTCACGCATTGGTTTCAGCGCTTGTTTCTTGATTCAGCTAGCAAAAAATCAAAATACAGATTAACAAGCGTTTTGTTTTTGATTTTCGCCTGCTAAATTAACAAGAAAACAATATGGCCTAAAAGTGCACGGGCACTTAAGTTCGTCCTGGAATTTAAAACTGAAAAAATTTTCTTTCTTAGGAATAACAAAAGCAGGAAAAGCTTTAGGCAAAGATGTTAAGTAGATAATAGGGAATCGAACGCCAAAAGGGTTTTCGAAATGACCTTTAATAAAAGCTTCAAATCTTCGAGGAAAATTAACGACCGCGGCGCGCTAGGCATGTTGTGGAATCTTCGCTAACTCTGCCTTCAGCTTTTGTTCTAGCGAGGCGGCTCTTTTGTGATGAGTAGCAGGGACATTCCTGGTTAAAATGCCGCAGTCGGCCAAATCCAAAAGCGCCGCCTTGCTGAAGCAGAGAGGGTGAAGATTCTACAAAATGACTCGCACGCCACAGTTGACGAATTCTTTCGAAGAGTTGTAGCTTGCATTAAAGCTAAAGACGATCATTTTCAAAACCCTTTTAACGTTCAATTCTTATTATCTACTGAATATGTCTGCTTAATGCTTTTTCCGTTGTTATCATTCTTCCGAATGAAACTATTGTTCGAACTCCAAAACGAACCTATCCCGCACTCCGTATATGTATGCACGTAAATTATTTTTTACATAGTACGATTCTTAATCCGTCATCATTCTAAAAATGAAAAGTTACGAAATTTTAGAAGAAATGAAAGCAATATTTGTGGCGGCACATAACCGCGATTGCGCCAATGCTATCGTAAATATTCTTATACCGAAGCTTACGGAGCTCAAAATAACACTTGAAGAATTGCGTCAAAAACTTGCTCGTCGACTCAACAGCGACGCGCAGATTACGTTTCGTTTTTTTGGGCTGAACAACAACACTATAATAAAAAACTTACGGGCTACAGCATTCGATTACAGAATCTACTGTGTGCACATTCCTCTTGAGGACTTCGAATTTACAGACGCAAAAAATTACGCTGAGATTGCTGTAGAAAGTAATGTAGTAATAAGCGAAATCAACCCGCATCCAATCATGTTTGATCTTGATACAGCATTTCTTGATCTTAAACATATATCGGATGACCCAGATATCACCTTTGTCGGGCCTACGCTTGCAATGGCTTTCGGCCACTCGAAAAGTTTTTCTCTGCGACTCAATTACAAAATGGCTTTAAAGCCAGATTCTCAATGCTCCAACGTCAAGAGTACGAGAGAATGGTATGAGCTATATCGCATCCAGTCCATTGAGGAAATGTGCAACTGCTCACCAAGCAGCTGGCCAGAGCTGTCAACTTCCATGAACAGAACGTGTACTATACTAGAATATAAAACATGCCTGATATATAATGAAAATAGTTCGTTTTATGACTACAGCAATGATATATCGGGCTTGCCTTGCGAACGGATTAAGATGGATATTATAAACAAACAAATTTTGGACGTTGAAACTAGCAGAACAAATACTTCGATTTCGCGTATACTAATTCACGTTGAAGACTTTGTGTATTTGACTATTAAAGAAGAAATGGAAATGACTTTTGTTGATTTCGCAGTTGCTTTTGGCGGCACATTAGGAATCTTGCTTGGTCTTGACTTTCGATTCATCGCTTGGCTTATTTTCACACCTCCACTTGTCCTATTAAGTCACCTCTTCGAAAAATTACTCTACAAAAAAGCATTCTTTTTGAAGCCAATGAAAAATACTAAACTAAAAATGGCATTTAACTCTAAATCTGCGCGTCTGATAGCAAGCATTTTGGAACTAGATTTTTCATATATTCTAAAACTAAATAAGTTTGCATTCATTAAAGAAATATCTAAAAACGCTTATTGGTTAGTTTATTATACAACCGGAGGAATATTAAATTTCTTGCTCTTCATATCTGTTGTCATGAACTATACGCGCAACAACAGTGCTAAAGTAACAGTCGAACTAAAGAACAACGAACCTATTTCACTTCCTTCACCCACAATCTGCTTGCCTTTTTCCCCTTTGAAAATCGATTCTGTTCAAGAAAAAAGCAATATTAATTCTACAAATTTTGTTCAAAAATATTTATCAGGCAAAACAAAGATAGAATTATTGATAGATGAATGGGATCATGCATTTGTAAACTATGTGCACTCTTATATAGTGCAATACGGAAAATATGAATGGTTTTCTTTTGATGGCTTTCCAAAAAGTACAGATCATTCTGCATTCCTCGACATTTTGGATAACATGACAAATGTATTGGACATAGCTTTTGAAGAATTGAGAGAAAAATTTGGAAGGGAATTGGCGAGAATGTATCAGCTGAACATTGCATTTTATGCAAGTACGTCGGAAGAAACTACTAAAAGCCTAGACATTCGTATAGCGTTTGTTGAAGAATCAAAAATCTGTTACAAGCCATTGATGGAGTCGCTGACATTTACTTCTTCTTCTAGTTTTTTAAAAATGACTGCGAACGGAACGCTGATGCACCATTCGGACGAGTATTTTGATAACTTGGCACCTATAACTATCGATTTAAATGGCAGGAACACGAACAAAAAAGGAGCGACCATTCTTGACGCAACAGTGTCGGGCAACTTTGGCCAAAACACGACTATAACGCTTGAGATCGACACTATTATTAAAGCGTATCCTGTAGTTGGAGGAGAAGTGCACTGCTCAGAAGTTCTCTCACTCGACCAATGTCGAAGCTCTTGCGTTGCTGAAACAATTCAAAATATCTGTAAATGCTTGCCACAGACAATAACATCAACGATATCATTTTACGACAATGCTAAGTTTTGTACTCTCGCTGACTACAAACAATGCAGTTTTACTTTAAAAATGGATGCATTGGCCTGTCTTGATGGCTGCCTTGAGCCATGTGAGCGAATAAGATTCAGTGCTAAGAGCACTATTTCTAAATCGAATTTGACTTTGGATGGTATCAATAATGTGGAAGTAAACTTACGAATTGGATCATTCAGATATCAGTACATGGAAGAACAGTTAATGTATACGACTGAGGAATTTATTGGAGAAATTGGTGGCGCACTTGGCTTATTTCTCGGACTGAGCGTTCTCATGTTTATTGAATTCTTTTACGCGCTGTTTGTACGCCTGTTTGACATTGTTTTGACGAAAAAGTGGGCGAAAGTTGAACCCCTGCCAGAACTGAATGACAAAGTCGACGAAGCTTCGATATAACAGACATGTGACTACGAATTGAATATTACGTGTCACATTTAAGCGTGATTCTTCATTTGCAGAAATAGTTAAAAAATTTGGGCAACGTTTATTCCTGTTTTTACCTGTTTCTTCGCAATAATTTGTGAGATATATATGCCATTTTTGCCTTAATTGCTTCGTTTTTTACGCTTTATTTGCTTTATTTCACGTGTTTGAGTGTGTGTGTATGTCTTTTCACACGTAATGAGAGTAAAGTTTTTATTTTTGCAAAGAACCGTAGTACTGTAGTAGAATACCTCTGAACTTATTTATTTAAAACATCGCACAACTTCAGCGATACGTCATTGTGAACAGTCAGCGTCAATCAAGTGGCAGATTGTGAACAATCTGTTGTGAATTGCTTATCATTGTGCTGCATGCATGAATATTTATACTAATTTGCATACTAATTTCACGTTATTACAGGAGTATAAAATTCCCGCCGAATCTCCCCAGTTATTGCAGAGTTATAAAAAAACACCTCTATTTGTCGAACAGAACGGTCTTTTCATTGTGCTTTCTTTTAAATTTTTCTGAATGACGTGAGTAGGTGGATCGAGCAACGGCACAAGAAAAATACAGGATGGAGTAAATACAAAGGACGACGCGCAGCTCGCCAATCGGCCGAATACACAGCGAGAGCATATCAGTTGCATCTAGTTGCGTCAGTGGCAGATGACGTCAAACATGATGCATAGAGTGCACCAGTCTTCAAAAACCTAATCGCTCCCTACGCATTCCCGAATCTTTGATGAACAAGACTGTTCTCTGAATAGTCCCAAGTGGCAGGTCATATAGGGACAGTCACAAATTATCTACGAAAATTATAGAAATGAAGCAATTGGTAGAAAAACGCAACCGTCTTCGTGGTTCCACGACAATGATGCGCGCTTCAGAGAGAAAATGTTCATATTCTGTCTAAAATTGTCAAGAACACAGGCCCACAGCAAAGACTGATAGGGATCATCATTCACTCTTCCTCACCGACGCTCATAAATTTCGCGCTATCTCAAACGGCGACCAATTTATGAGACTTGCGACGGTGAGAATCCGGAGTGAGGAATGCGTCGGTGCGAACGACACAAGGTCGAAACATGACAACAGCGTCGGCGCAGCGACTGACCAATTGGGCGGGATGAGTCAACAAAGGTTGCGACAGACAGCCGCGACCGCGCCCGCTCTAAAACCGGTCGTCGCGCACAACGTCGGCGTTTATCACGGCGACCAGCACGAGGCGAAGGCAGGCATTTCTCTCTCTCTCTCACTGCTACGTCGTCCGTCGCGCGTCTTGCGCTCAATGTGACAGCCTGCGTCGACGACGTCTTCAGAGGGCAACATGGCCTCACGTAAGCTCAAAGACATGACGCGGCGTTCGCTCGAAGTGGAGTTCCGTCTCGACGAGACGCCGTACGTCGCAGAGAAGAATATTGGTATCGGCTCCTATGGCGTTGTGTGCAAGGCGCTTGACCGACGTACTAATCGACTCGTCGCCATCAAGAAGATCCCTCGCGCCTTCACCGCCATGACGCTCGTCAAGCGAACGCTGCGCGAGGTGCGCATTTTGCGCGACTTTTGCCACGAGAACATTGTCTCCGTACTCGACATGTTCCAAGCGCCCGGCACCCAGGGCTTTGACATCTATATGGTCATGGATCTGATGGAGACCGACCTTCACCAGATCATTCACAGCCAGCAGCATCTTCTGGATGAACATTTTCAATATTTTCTCTACCAGATTCTGCGCGGTCTCAAGGTACGCTTCGTCAAAGAAATGGGGCCTTTCTAGCCGTTAGAGATATTAATTCGACATTTACATGAAAATAGACCAAAAAGAATCATGCAGCTGGAAATAATGAATTAGGGTGGAGACAAATCGAACTACTGAGGTAGTTTCGAAGGGCAGGAGAAATTAAGAGAGATACTTGGAAATCTGTGAAAATCTTTGAAAACTGGAAGAGTTTTCCCCCACACATCCCACATAAATCAAGTCTCGATAATATCATATCATTTTTCTCGAAATAGCCAAATTTCTTGCTTTCTTATGCTGATTCAATTTTGGAGCTGCAACTTTGCAAAACAATAACTACGAAGTTAAAGGTATATGGCACGATCCGCGCCGTAGCCCAATTAGGCCAATGAGTCGCGCATGCCTGATGTATCAAACAAAATTAAACTAGAGCAATAAAAAAACTTTCAGTACATTCACTCTGCTGGGATCGTGCATCGGGATTTGAAGCCTAGTAACCTTTTGGTGAACGGAGACTGTCTGCTGAAGATAGGCGATTTCGGTATGGCGCGGTCGGTCGATCAAGGACCGGAGACGAATGGCTCGTACATGACGCAGTACGTCGCCACTAGGTGGTATCGTGCGCCGGAGCTTCTCTTCTCCATGCTCGACTACTCCACAAAAGTGGACATCTGGTCCGTCGGCTGCATCGCCGCCGAGATGATCATGCGCCGCCAGTTATTCCCCGGCAAAGACCCCATTAGCCAGGTCAAAATGATTGTTCACTACTTGGGCACCCCCGAAAAGGACGTCCTTGACCGCATCAGCTCGGAACTTGTCCTGCGCTGGATTCAGTCGTGCGGCAAGATGGAGCCCCTCAAGTGGTCGACGATTCTCGCCAAAGCCACCCCCGACGCTCTCGATCTCATCGAGCAGATGATGCAGATCGCGCCTTGGAAGCGAATCACTGCCGACGAAGCGCTCTCCTTTCCCTACCTCGCCACATACCACGATCCCACGATCGAGCCCAACTGTCCCGAGAAGGTAATGTTCGACGCCGACGCGATCGAGAAGCTGTCGCCCGAAGTGCTGAAAGATGTCCTCACCGCCGAAGTGCTCGCGTTTGAACAGCAGCGCGGGCGCTACGACCTGACGACGATGACGACGCCGATGACGCCGACGACACCGACCACAGCGGCAGCGACAACGGCGACGACGGCGACGACGTCGAATCCGGTCGAGCTGGACGACGACAGTGCCGAAGCTGATTCGACCAACAACAATCACACGGAGGCTGAGGACGACGTCGTGATGCTGAGTGCGCGAATGGACGAGTGCGACGTGGACAAGACGCCAGTGAATGCGAAGGCGGCGTTGCGCGAGGCACTCGAGAGGAAGCAAAAAATGAAGAGCGAAATCGTTCCAACCTCTTCGACATCTTGCTGTGCACCCTCCTCGCAGGCGCCTCCCGCTACCACCACCACGGCCCACTCGAAGCATTTGGAGAGGGCGGAACGTAGAAAGAAGCGCCAGAGTCGCCTCCAGGAGCGACAGCCGCCCGCTCAGGGGGAGGTTGGTGTTACTTTTCTTTGATGATTTAAACAAATATTTGCTTATCAGCGCGATCGCTTTAATGTCAGCTTTACGTGGAGTGCTATAGCTTTTATGACTTGGTTTAACTATTAAAGATGCCATTGTTCGCCATTGAACTGAGAGCATTCAGGCTGCGCATTAAAGTGATGGACACTTAAATTGTCAAGGGGGCTCTTATTCGCCTATAATGAATTCTATTTGTATGCAAATATCTTCTTTTCCATATAATACGGCGAGCCCTTCTCACTAGCGGCCTGCAAGATACTAGAGTTAAATTTAACTTCTGCTAAGCGTCAATCCCACCAATATCCATAATGAGTCATTATTGAATTAAGAACTGTTGCACTAAAAGAGAAGCGTTGGTGAGGGGAAGGGGGTGGTTATTCTTAAAAGTCCGCTACCCAGAACTTGCGGAATTGCTAAGTGCCCTTACTAAAGTGAAATTGATATATATTAAATTCACCTCTGAATGAATGACGCATTGCAGACGTTGACGAATCATGATCAGCGCCTGCTGGACCACTGGAACGAGCTGCGGATGCACGGAGAGCAGAATCGACTGGAAGGTCAGATCGTGGACATCATCTCCGAGTCGTTCCCCAGTCCCATCAGCAGCGCGGGACACGACGGACTGAGCCGGCAGAGTCGTAACGGATCGAAAAAGTCCCATTTGGACAGTGCTCAGCTTATGGATACCTGGCTCAAGGCCACCGACCTCGACCCCGAGCAGTTGCAAGACTTGGAACGGGAAATTAACATGGCCTCTCCATGAGAGCGCTCAACTGGCGACTACTTCATAACACTATTTCATGATACTATTACAACTGCGAAATCGCTAGCAAGGATTGGTCATTCTCTGGTCCCACATATGGGCACTGAATTTGCGCGCGTATGTACCTCTCAAGAAATTTTATGATGCAATTTGGCAACATTTTTGAAATAAGAATTGCTCAATGTTTCATCCCCATTCCACTCGAAGCCGAGGAAGATATAATTTCCCTCCCCCAATGTCAATGACCAGTTAATCCCGGTTTCCCGTCTAATTAACGCGCTTGCAATGCTATAATTCGCAACTGCAATAGTTATTGAATTAGGCAGATGATATTATGCCACCTGTGTGCAGTGCCACTACTGGCGAGTTGCACTTTGCGCTATTGCCATTCAATCAGCCGCTCATCAAAATCTTCTATATACTGTGCGTAATTGTTCATAGACGACTGCAGAAATAAATTACGCTATGCTGCACTCCGAGTACCGCCTCCGAAGCAATATGAAAGGATCAATTGATCCATAGACATTCTCGACCACGTTCGGTAGTGTCGATCGAACTTCACGATTTAAGGGCAAAATATAGTTGCAATGGTGAAATAAGTCTGATCAGATTTTCATGCATTAAAACAATTTTATTCTATCTGAATATATTGGTATTTCTTCGTGAAATTCGCTATTGCCACTATAATATGCCCTAAACTCTGGAGAATAATCAAATGCAACCTGCAGCAAAAAGATTTCGTTAATGATATTAAACAAGTAGGATATATCTACTTTATTTCACAAGGAACACTCATCATAAAACGGAAAAAGAGCATTTTCATATTCGTTCTCTAGTCGGGTAGATCATTGCACACAAAATAACAAGGAAGACAATACAATTTTACAATAAAGAGTCGTGGTGCGACTGCCCAAGGGGGTCGGCGTGCGATTCTAAGCGCCGCTGTTCCACTTGCTCGAACGTGATCGGACCATTTGGCATTTGTCGAAAGTGTTGTGGATCATCCTGCATAAGCTCGCCGGCGATTCCTGTAGAAGAGATTGGAAAAACTCTGAGGTAACGTTAAAAGCTGTAATGGAACCTACTTGTCACGTCGATTAACTCGTGGCCATACGCTCTTCTGAAGTGATAGCCCGCGGCAAAGACAATCCCAACAGGAAGAATCTTCCACAGATGTGTCTTTGGATAAGTCCTCGCAAGCGATGTCAACGACGCAAATGACACAATTACTCCAATTGCAGTCAGAAATACAAACGAATCTCTGGTTCGAGCGGCCTAAATTGCAATACAAGGTTAATATACGATGTAAAAATGCAAAGCAATGGCAATTTCAAGCGCAAACGAGAATCATCGCTTTTTCAAAATGAGAGAATTTCGTTAAGAACGGTCAAAGTTTTGAAAAGGCTTCTTAATGAGGCGGAAAAATTGACAAAAATCAAAATTTGCGACTAACCGACAAGGCCATCGTTCGTTCCCACATCATATTCTGTAGCTCAATCTGCCTTTCCATCTGAAATAATGCATTGGATGAAGGATTATATTTTACAAAGCTTGAATAAATAATGCTGACCTGAATCCGTTGCATTTCCGCTAATTCTTCATGCCACCTTTTTGCTTCATGTTCCGGTTTCGACGCCGAAGATCCCATAATGAGCACCTTTTAACTGTGACAGTAATTTGATTGAGCAATTAAATCAACGAGCGAAAACACGAAATTTGACGTCTCGTGTGTGGCGCTGGGTCTTTCACTTTACTATCAGCCTTCAAATAGTCGAACCATCACCCTTCTCCATTAATATCTGCTATTCGCTGCTTTATAATATGATCTTCTATGAAAGTTTCGCTGAAAAGTTTAGTTTTTGGCGGTCGCGATTGAGTTCGTGCAGCTTGTACAAGAAAGATATACCGTACCTCTTGCCATTTCGCCACTCAGAAATGTCTCTTTTTTCTGAAATGTGTGTATGAGGTGTGTGAATGAAACATGTTTATGAAATATGTTATGAGATTTGTTCATTGCGCCGGAAATATTGTCAATATTTGAAACTTTCGATCCTTATTTCTAATCTTGAAATCGATAATTGTAAAAATGGCAGAAGGTGCAGCGAAGATGGATGAGCATCAATCCGAAGGGGAATCCGAAGGAGTACCCGAAGAGTTTATCGAAACTGCCCAACATCCAAATGAATTCGACTTGAACACTTTGGAGCCCGATACTGAGGTCGATATTCTGTCTGCGACTTTTTCATATAAAAATGAATTCGCCGAACGATTATGCTTTGGCGACTCTATTAATTTCGAATCGCTTCAGACGATCGACTTGACGCACTGCCGTATCGATGCCGTGCCAGATTTTGATAGATTTACCCAACTCAAGGTATTGATTCGACATATTTGTTCATTTTACAGTTTCATATCATTTGATGTTGCAGGACTTGTCTCTTCGACAGAATCTTCTGAAGTCGATCACAAATTTGCGCGCAGTTACGCTGACGGCGCTCGATTTGTACGACAATCAGCTGACGGTTATTGAAGGACTCGACGCACTTGTCAACTTGGAGTAAGACATGATAGTTCATTCACTTTCTTAATCAACGATGCCTTGCAGACATCTCGATCTATCCTACAATCGATTGCGCAAGCTAGAAGGACTGAATAATTTGCGAAAACTGCGCTTGCTCTACTTGGTGCATAATAAGATTTCGAAAATAGAAGGTCTCGAAGCGCAAACAGAAGTGGAGATGCTCGAGTTGGGAGACAATCGAATCAGAGTACGTCTTTCTATTCCATCAATATTATTGTCGAAATGCGACTTTAAGTCAGTGTTGAATAGTTACTATTATTTAACGATGCATTTACGTTTATTACTTTATCGGATATATATACCAATTGAACATTTTTCAAACCAGGTCGGACACTTTTTTGACTATTATTAAAAGAAGGGTGCTCAAATTGATTTACAAATCGTTCGATCTGGTTTGTAAAATGCCAAAAAATTTGTATTGAAAAGTATTCAATTTAAAGCGGTATATTTCAGAAAATCGAAGGAATCGCCCACATGACAAAATTGCGCCAACTCTTTCTGGGCAAGAACAAGATCACCAAGCTAGAGAATCTCGATACATTGACAGCATTGGAGCAGCTCAGTGTCCCTGTACGTTGGCTATACAATTTTCGTTCCTTGTTATTCGGAAAATATGTTGCAGGGCAATCGTCTTGTGAAAATAGAAGGCATCAGCAAGCTAACCAATCTCGCTGAACTGTACCTGAGCGATCAGGGTATTTCGACGATTGAAGGACTCGAAGGCTTGGTACGGTTAAATCCTTTTTCTGATTTGCACCAGTGCAAAATATCTGTACAGTGGAATTCATTAGAGCAATTTCGGTTATAACGGTATTTCGTTTATAGCGGTCAAGATTTTCAGTCCCAAAGCGTACTTTCTAGTACAAACAAGTTCAGTTGTGTCCGTATTTCGCTTATACCGGTCAAAACTTGCCATATAAACTGATATAAACGAATTCCACTGTGCAAGATATTTAGTCTCTACCGTATATTGCCGTACAAAATTCACCTCCTTACCCTAATCAGGCATCCGCGCATGTGGAAGGTTTCGCGGAGAGGAGCTAAATATTTGGTACTTGTGCTTGCCTTTTTCTGCTGCGACACATGATATTCTTTACTCACCCTGTTTGCGCTTTCAGACCGAACTGACGCTAATTGATCTGGCTAACAACCCATTGACCACCTTGAACGGCGTCGATCACTTGCAGAAACTCGAAGATCTTTGGGTAAATTTGACGATTTCTTCTCTTTGCTTTGTCATTTGGGAGAAAGTGAGCGATTTGAATGCACAGCTAAGCGAGCTCAAATTACGAATGATCTGTGCGTATAAATAAGAAGTCATTGAAGATGCGCTAGATGCGCGCTCGAAGTCAGTTTTTGGTAGTTTTTGACCATTCTTGCCTGTTCAGCGTTTGCTTCGCTCACGATCAATCAGCTTATATTAGACTGTTAGTAAGAAATCTAAAACAATTAAAGTAAATCCAAATTAAGATTTGATCGAGATAAAAAACCCCATAACCTTTTGAGTTCAAACTCGCCCTTGAAATACACCCTACTCAGATACCACAAGCATTCCATACGGTTTATCTTTAGATGAACGATAACAAGATCGCTGACTGGGCGGAGGTGGACAAGCTGGCGAAGCTGGCGGGACTCCGCACGGTGTACCTCGAGCGGAATCCGATCTACCTCAAAGACATCTCCAACTACCGACGCAAAGTTATAATGGCGCTTCCGCAGGTTACGCAAATCGATGCTACCGCTTGTCGGTAGATGCTATGGTGCTTCCCATTCCATCCAATAATTTTGCAATTTCTCGCTGTGATGTGCTTGTTTTTTTGCTACTGTTGCGTTCATTTCAAAGTTTGCGCTAATTATAGTAATGTTTGTGTATCTATTTGTCAAGTCTTCGATAAAACACAGCTCGGAATTTTTGATGAGTAGAAGTGAAATTGTGAACAAACAGAGATGAGACGAGTTATGCTCGAAGTTTTTCGATAAGTTAAATAACGAGTATACGCCGTGGCCAGTTGGGATTAGTTTTTCATGGCGTCACTTTCCGTGGCGCGGCACCACTCTTTACCCAGAATAATAATCGATTCTTGATTTATAGGCGCAGTAAATGGTAATACTGATGTGTCTATATGACATGATATTTGACATAAACGATTTATTTGAAAATATTGACCTAATATGGAATAATGATATTTATGCGCGTAGCGACGAACTTTTGTAAGCACATTGCCTTATTCAATCACCATTCTCTTCCTAATAAAAATAATCACGAAAGAGACTGAGACTGCCTAAACCACAACCGCTTACAATTTCAAGACAAGGCACTGACAAGCGCCACCGGCTTTCATGAACTCAGACATGTCACATTCAACCACATTGAAGCCGCGGTCGGACAGCTTGTTGACGGTCTCCTTGGCGATGCCGATGGGGGAGATGACGGTGTTGCGGATGGTGATGGCGTTGCAGACAAAGGCGTTGGCTTCCGCATCGCTGATGGCGATCAAATGCGGCAGGCGGACGGACATCTCCTTCCGCGTCTTCTCAGAGAACGCGGGTGGATACCACAGGGCCGTCGTCTCGTCCACAGGACAGAAGCATGTGTCCAGGTGGTAGAAGTTGGGCAAGGCCAATTCGCACAGCACCGTGTCGAACTTGCCCAGTTTTGCTATTTGCTCGTACACCTAAACTAGTCGTTCCTTTTACTCAGTCTTAATACCGTGTTTTTCCTTTCAAAACCATGCGCGTCATATACTGAGTTAAGTAAGAAAATGCCTTTTTAGATCATGCATTAGTTTACTTTGACCCCATCTTGCATCGAAATGAGTATTTTTGCATTTCTTTTCATCGCTCTTACACTCAAATTTATCTTTACATTCAATTCGAACGCAAGTTTAACAAAACTAAATGCAGAAGCTAGGAATTATGATGCAAGACTACAGTATATTAGGACGAGTTTTGATATGACTAGTTCTATTGGTGTGTGTTATGAAATTAGAGAAGCCAATATAATAAAATTCTGAATAAAGCGCGCTATTCTGAAAGTAAAAATATGGCCTAAAACAAGATGACCAACCGCTTTGTCAGTGCGCGGTCCGAATCCCGCCCACAGCGTGTCAGGGGTGGAGAAGCAGGCGTCGCCGCCGCCTTCGAAGCACAGCTTGCTGTCTGCGCCCTGGATGTCAAAGCCATTTTCCTTGAACCATTTAATGTAGTGCTGTTCTTCCCCCTGTCGTTCCTTATGCCGGAACTTGGACTGGAACACCTGAAATGGATTGCTATTGATTTTGATACGGTGAAAGCGACGCAGCGTTCGAGTTTATAAAATCAGTATAACTGGTATGTACAATTTTTTACTTCGGCAAGGATCCTTACAATTCAAAGAGGACATTTGCCATATCGATGTAACTTAGAAAATGTCTTAATTAAGATAGAAACGGTATAGATACTGAACGAGCGGTGAAATTCAGCATCGAAATCTCGTCGAGACTATTCGGATCTTACATTGCGCAGGGGTAGCGGGAACGGAGACGACGCGTTTCGTCAAAAATATGCACGCCTTTCTGGCATGTAGTTATCGACTTATTGGCACAATGTGTGTCGGACAGACTTAGAAAATTTTAAAGTGCGGATGGAGCTTATCATATTTGACTCATTTTATCACTTCTGCCTAAAAATCCGCTTTTTGACTTTCGGCACCTTGCAACATGGGGAGAATGTTCAAAAATGGCCAAATATCGCGCCATAAATAAATGACCTCTTAATAAATTAGACATGAAAAAAAGGGTGAACCGACCTTGTTGTTATGGACGATACCGCTGTTGCAGACGAAGACCATGTCGGGCAGGCCGTCGACGGGCTCCAGGGTTTGTACGGGCACTCCAGCTTTCTCGATGGCCTTTCGCAGATCGTCCCACTGGCGCTGCGCCTTTGGCTGGTCGACCACGCCACCCATCCATGGGTTGATGTTGTACTCCACCTTGAAGTACTTCGGCGGCACCATCAACACCCTTGGCAGCAACTTGCCTATCGCACGGCTCATCTTGTCTCTGTCGCCGTTGCTCTCTGTCACTTCAGTTTCCCCTTTAAATGCCATTTTTTATGTCAACGTAGAGCCGTCTACGATGACATAACTTTGGTTAGTACACGAATTAGTCAGAATATTTATATTTCGCGCTTAGTTATTGCATTTTCGCGGCGAGGACATTAATAATTGAAATGGTTGCACATATTTTTGAACGGTGTCGATATATTAGTGAGGGATTTTATGGTGTAGTTTTGTAGTAAGAGCCCTCGAAAAAAGGGATTGAAAATACTGAACAAAGCACACTCTACACCAAACACTGAACTTAAAATATTGAGGACCTTAATATTGAGGGTACAGTAAGGCGCAGACAAGAAATCGCAGCAGGGCAAAGTCACTTTCTCGACAACTGGTTTCGAACGGGTCGCAATTGCAACCATAAACTATTCGCATGTTAATTAGACAGTAAAACTCTGTTAAAAGCAGCATCATGAGATCCACTTCAAACCTACACTGAACCTCTCCACCTACCTACCCGGGTTCGCACAACGCGCCGTACAGACGAACATATAATAAACATGCGCCCTTATCTAAATCCTGCATTCGCCCGGGTTGCACTATTCCGTACTCTACAGTGCTAACTATTGACTATTTCAGTCAATCTAGCTTCAGTAAAATCAACTTTGTTCAAAAATTCTCTTCATATTTACTATTTCCATATTAATTTGTCGATGAAATGATCTCAAAATTTAACCAAGAACCATCACTTTCAATAATCGTATACACACGAGCGGCGCTCTGTATCAGCTGACAACTCTTTCAATGCGCCCCGGCGTGACACCGGACCGCAATGTAAGTATGGGCTGGGGTGATAAAAAACTGGTTTATGACAGGCAAACCGAGCGATTAATACAATCAACGTGGTCGATCTGGAAACTTCTTCAGCAATCTTTCACAAACGTACATACGTAAGTCTTTCAGCGTTATACCATTTTCACTTTAAACACGACACTTGCCAAATCAAACTAGACACTTGTAAAAGAAACTCAATAAAGCGTCCAATTTGACTGAAAAGTATCCAGTTGAGAGTGAAAGTGGTATATATGAGCAGATGAAGTGAGCAATAAATACTGCAGAGAGCACTATGAAAATGAAGTGAACGGAATCACGATCGGTCAGTGAAATCGAACTGGCACGACCCGTCGGGAAGCAACAACGTCTCCAGTTTCTGTCTCAGTTGGCCGTACTTGTAGCCGACGCGAAAACGATGCAGCAACTTTGACAGCAACACTTGCAAGTCTTGTTCCGCGAAACGGCGCCCTATAATGGCAATATATTTAAGGATTTTGATAGACAGAAATTAATAACAATAGCGAAGGATTAATCAATTTTTTTAAAAATTTTATCGTGTCATATTATCTGTTTCTTGTCCATACGTAACAGAATTCGTATATACTGATTTCGCTTATACCGGTAATTTTGGCCTATCCCATAAGTATCGGTTAATTTATTAAGTTTGATTATCAATGAAAGACAACATCATGAAATCCTGAAAATCAATCCAGAAAAAGCAAACAAACTAACCGGCGCACATTCTTGGCCCATGTCCAAAAGGCAAGAGAGCATAAGGATGAATCTTGGAGCCAACATACTCGTCCGACTCGCGCAGCCATCTTTCCGGCTTGAACTTCTCAGGCTCAGCGAACCATTTCTCGCTGCGCAACAAGATATTCGTGTTTATATCTATGGGGGTCCCGGCGGGAATATCGTAGCCGCTCAAATTCAAATCCGTCTGCGGCACTCGCGACACTTCGGTGCCGATCGGGAATAAACGGAACGACTCCTTGATGCACGCTTTCAAGTAGGAAAGGCGGCCGAGTTGGTCAGAAGTTACTGGCGCTTTGACATCAGGGCCCAAGACTGTTGACAGCTCTTTGTGCAACTTCTCCTGAGCTTCAGGGTTCGTCGCCAAGCAGTACAGATTGTACAGTAGTGTCGGCGCTGTCTGAAAGAGACAATGGACTTTCAATAAGTTTCCAATCATACACAGCTCGCAAATTTCAGCAATAGTCGCACGAATAAACAACAAACAGGCGCCTTACCGTACTGAGGCCGTCGGCGAAAAGTGAGAACGAAATGATTTGCACGTCCTTGTCGGTGAGCTCCGGCCGACTGACGAGGTAACCCAAAAACAGCAGCTCCTCCTCCCCCTTCCGCTCGCCTTTTAGTCGGCCAATCGTCTCGGCAATCAGGCCATTTGTTTCCCTGACAAACAGGGATACTTCATCCACCTATGGCGTTAGAGAGGAACTGCGGCCACGTCTAGCCGAAAGTTATCTTCCCTATATTACCTACATCTTCCTATGACAAGCTGCTTAGCGGAAAGTTAATTGCAAAATAAAGGGATATAAATCTCAGCCAGCTTGTCATAGGTAGCTGGAGACGTTATATGTTAGATAACTTTCAGCTAGAGGTGTCCGCAGTTTTCCTTAAAATATCGCAAAACCTACTTGTAGAAGAAATCCTCCAAGGCGACCAACTTATTCCATTTGGGCGTCGACATGTAGCGATACAAAGGCAGAGAGAATTTCAGCTGACCAGAAAGGATGAATATTTCGTGGTTGCATTTGACCATCTTCGTCGCCCACTGCTCGCCGCTCGCGAACGAGTTGAGTCGCTTCTCGAAGACCAACAAACCGGAAGATTCCATACTCCATCTGGAAGTTAGTAAAATGTTGCCTTTGCGGTCTTTTCTTCACTTTCCTTTATTATCTTATTGTTTTTCACTCTCAATAGCCGTTTGAATCAAGCAGAACAACAAAATACCACATTTTTAACCTATAAAATAGTTGAAATCTAAAATATTGAAATCAGATAAAACCATTTCTGCGGGTGACAATCGCGCTGGGAGGCACGCTTGGTAGTTGATGGATTGCCACGAATTAAAAAAATAGGAAGAAAATAAAAAAGTAGAAAGAACGAAGTAAAAGCGAAAAACCTGCCGGCAGCCGTCCGAAAGTCTTCCACTTCTCCTTTACCATCGCGACGTTTCGCAACGAAATCAACAAAATCGTCGACCACCTGATTCACTAATGGAAGATACTTCTGAACCGCCTTTGGTCGCATCATGGCTTGCTGAACAGCACTTCGAAGACGGTACCACTCCTCACCATTCCTTAAGAGAAAAACTGTCCAATCGGTTCAAAGATTAACACTTGTCGTGGGGCGCGGTCGAACTAATAATAGTGATATCCGCGGTGATGTAATACTCGAGCTCATTCTTGTTACCTGTAATCGCAGCACTGGTCTGTTCTCTGCTGCTCTCCTTTTCCCTACCTCGCTGTCATATTTCTCATGCGACCCTACGTCTCGTTTATAAATATTGAGATGGCGGAAAGCTTTGCATTCTTTTAACATAGGATAGTATTCAAGAGACGCAAAACGATCTGGCCAGTTCAATAGTTGTCTCAAACATCAATAAAACTGCAAGGAGGAGCGTACATATTGCCGAGCCCGGGACTCATGTCGCGCATCTGTCGATAGAGCTGGGCGGTTTCTTGCAGCGGCGTGATGTGGGGCTGCTTGCCCTCGGCGGCGTAGACGACCTTGGCGTCCTCGGGGTCGAACACGTGGACCACTGCTCCCCTTCCCCAACCAATATCTTCCTTCACCAAAGGACCATATTTGTCGTGCATCGCCAACAACGCCCTGGCGTAATATTCCGCAGAGTTCGGTCCTAGAAAGGTTTATTCTCTTGCGTCACCTAGGATCTATTTCACAAACGCTCAGCCACTGATATCTGGGATAAGTTATCATATTTCAGCCATTTCTAACATCGTATTGATGTATAAGACACAGACAGCTTTGCTCAGACTTCAGTCACTGAGGTTTAGTGAAATACGAAGGGTGTTCGACAAGAAAGCGTCGTACCGAAGCGATAATGCAGCAAAGTGCCGAAAAGTGGAAGTGGTTTCGGTCCCGGAATATCGCCGAACCGCTTTGCAACGACGCGCGCCGATGCGGCGGAAGAATATCGGCGCACCATTGGCGCCACACATTTCCACTGAGCTTTCATGTCTTTCAAAGTTGGTAAATGCCAGCTGTCACCGCGCGTCTACCAGGTAAAACTGTAATTAAATCAATCTCAGTTACCATTGCTGAAAGTGCAGCAAAGGGTCGGTGACAGTTTCGCAACTAAGTCATCGCCTTCGTCACTGATCCTGTCGACGTTTTGATTTTCTTGCTGTGCTAAGATGCTATTTCCATCCTTGCTACTAATCAACTCATTGAACTAAGTTTCAAAACTGCTGATTGATCAGTAGTGACGTCAGAGCTGACCAATCAATGTACTTCTCGCAATCCAATTGTAATAGTTTGTGAAATATTCACCAACCGGAATGTACTGCTTTGTTGCTAACGCAGCGTATGTCTGATCGCGTTCGGCAAATATTTGGCAACACGCAAAGACATCAATTTAATACCTCCACTTGGCGAGAACAAGACACTCGTAACTGACGCATACAGAAAAAAATTCAGCAATCGTACTCATATCAGGCGAATTGACAGTTTAAAAGGCGCTACATCGAGTGATTGTCGGTGGACGCCAGCGAACTACACTTATGGTGAAATGTGCACTACTACAGAGTAGGATCCCAAAATCAGCCATTTCGATGCGGATAAGAGTGAGTTTATGGTAAATCATTGCGCTGAGTGATTTTGGTACCCTATTCTACAGCAGCGCCGGGAAATGACGGAGAGAATGAAGATAAAATAGGAGAAGAGGGAAGAAATTTCACCGAGCAAAGAAGACATGCGTGAAATGCGGCAAAGACGAGTGATATAATAATATATACACACATACACAGCTGTTTGCGTCAAAATTACAGAGCGAATATTTGGCGTGGCGGATTGTTATTGAAGGGGCTCACTTCTCCTCCAGCGTCAGCTGTTCGCGAATCGGCCACTTGAGCTCAGTCAGTGTCTTGCTCTGGTCCATTGTTTCCAGCTGCAATAAAAGGTTCGATTAAATCTGATCTCTTGTGTGGATATTAACGGCGTTTAAATATGCAAAAGAAAGCTTAAAGAGTCGAGGTAGTTCAGTGTCAAAGTAATATATAATCATAAAAGTTCGAAATAATACTGAACATTAAAAATCGATGGATCATAAAGAACACGTGAAAATTTCTCTTTTTGTATACGATCAAAATTACTTAAGAAATCATAATTTGCTTGAAGCATTGATAAAAGCAGATAAAATCCGCGTTTAAGGTTAAAGTTTTTCAAAAGAGGCGGTCAGAAGCCATAAACATCTTCAGCGCGAACTATAACGCAGACTACTATAAAGTCCTCAAAATTCAGCTGAATTACAAAAATTTCAGTAAAAACAACTAAAATTGTCACATGCACAGTCTACATCTGCGACGCATTAAAAATCCACAATTAAATAATAAAAAAATAACGCTTACATCGCGTTTAGGCACATCGGAAGTCCACAGTCGATAGTGACTAGAAGGAAAGCCTTTGGAGGCGACGAAAACGGAGAGATGGCGAAGAGGCTCGGACATGGAGAACCGCCGGAGGATCTGTTCGCCGGTGGGCATTCGAATGCGCACCGTCGCCACGTCGGCGGTCGTGGCGGAGGGCTCCGCGGGCAGACTCGCCAGGAGCTGCGCTTGCAATTCCTGCAAACATATTCAGTAACCATAATTATAGGGAAAAATTTTCGATCAGTAACGAGCGTCGAGACCAAATACCGTAGAACGCCAAATTTAGCCTATCTTTAGCACGCAGTACGTCAAGGAAAGTCTCCGGAAAGACTATTTTGCCGTTACTGAGTGAAAAATGTTCCCTATACTGTTTATTACACATTTGTAAATCACAATTAGTCGTATCTTACTTTCATAGTTCGCTCCTTATGTGTGCGGCATGTTATCTGTTCAATAGTGAAAACCGCTGTATTGTAACGTTTATCTTTAAAATTATTATTACATACTATTGTTATTTTAATTAAAAAACTTTACAAATCTAAGGTGTGTTTTCCGAATCAAAAAATGTTTTTGTAGTCAAATCAACATGGATAAATGCCCTATTAAAGCGGAAATGATGTCGAATAAGCAACAAGCTTCTCAAGCGGTAAGGATCGATCTTCAATCTACTCAGAGTAACGCAATCGTAAGGAACCAAATAGCATTACGAAGAACCGTCTCGATATTCGACATTAGATTAGCACGCTAGCCCGCGTGGGAAATGTGATTATCGGTTTTTTGGTAAGGCTACTTAAACGATCAAAAATCGTATCAACCACGTCACACCGGTATCAGGATCTATCGCCGACTCTAGACTGGCTATAACCAACGCGATTCATTCGTAACAACAGTCGACTGAATGCCACTCAATCGTATCGCATAATCCAATCATGCGTATGATTGTTAACTACTAATTTCAAATGGTAAATCGAGACGATACACCTCCGTCTCCTTCTTTTGAGAACGTATTCTCGGCGTCAGAGTAGGTGATCGAGTTAATTTCAGGGCGAAATGAGATGTTTGGTTGATAATGAGCTTATATAATGCAATTATCAGTGGATGCGCGAATAACTGCTGTTGCAACTACATTCGTGATAATAAACCCCTTAGTAAAATAATTAATTCGCTGTTTAAAACGCGGTGCGATGGATAATCATTCGCCAGTTCCTATGCACCCTACAAGAAACCATGAAGTAGGGGAGGGGAAGATTCTATCCTCTCCCTAGAAACACAAACACAAAGCCCAGTCGACATAAAGTGAGCCACTCTTTGCTACTCATAACACACGCCTTGGTTCACTTTCGTTCAACTGTCTCTTATGTAAATAAACAGTGAGAGCCGACTGACTTCTTTTTCCTTCTGCTCGAGCACTCGTCTCTCTTCATCAGCTCTCTGCTCGGCGACCTTGCGCTCGGCCTCGGCCTGCTTGGCGCGGTCCTCATTCAGGGCTTTCTGGTACTCGGCCGCCTGCTCCTGTCGGAAGTTCTCTCGCTCTATCCGTTGTCGCTGAAAATGAATAATTTGGATGTATATCGCGACAATACTTCGTTGCTATAAATATCATTTTATCGAGCTAATTTATAATGTTATTGTCTCAAATATTTTCCCCCTGCAAACAGCAAGAATTAACACTGCACAATCAAGCACGCTGATCTATATATTTTTTATAAGATTTTCAAAGTGTGCCAGAGTGTACGCAGTCATGTGTGATCCCAGCCATAATATCATTTTTATAAAACAAGGTAGTAAATGCATGAGATCTCAAAAAGTAAGCGTTATTTCAAAGAAAAACGCGGGGCGACAATAATAATTCCACAAGCCGATCGCTTACCTCCTCTTCCTGTTCGGTCGCTTTAATATCCTGATACTGAGTCAAGCCAACCATCAGCTTCTCAATAGCAGCCTCGGGGTTATCCGTACCTATAAAAACTCGACCAGTCACTATATTCCAGGGACCAGTTTCATAAAACGAATTCAAATGCAATATGTGGAAATGTAATTACATTCCTGCATAATAATCTCAAATGCTACATTTTCTTTACATGTTTTATGAATAAATGAGTGATTAAAATGCAGAAATGTTATTATTACAATTACCATTTACATAGCTGTGAAATTCGTTCATATCGGTACTTGGAGACCGGCCAAAATGATCAAATAAATGAATTCCACTGCAAGTTTATGAAATCGCCCCTAGGAGACCAGCTCGATCGAAAACTTACCATAGATGACGTCAGACACCATCAGCTGATTCTTTTCCCTGATAAGCACGGCCACCAAGGGATAGCGATCCTTTTGAATACTTTCCATGGTAGCGCGTATTTCGCGCACATTCAGCAGGCCGAGCCATTCGAGAAGCTTCGCGCGGTTCTCGGGCTGCGTCACATCCCACGCCCATGTCACGAATTGCGCTTTCACCAACGACGCCACGGGGTCCGTCGCGAGCACCTGCAATCGAAGAATTCTCAATCAACTGAACTGAACATTTATACCATTTCCGGTTTGATAGAGATACTTTTCAAATGAAATGGGGCGTTTTCTACAGAGTAAAATCAGCTAAGTTCAGGCACCGAATTAGTCCGAACTCTACCGATATTCCCCTAAAGATTCGACTTGAAAAGTGTCCTATTTACAATAGAAATATTATTTAACAAATATCGCGCTATGATTCGGCCTTGCACAACGCCACCATATATTTATTATACACTACTTTCCCATTAATAAAGATATTCAATAAATAGACGTTTTATATGTTGATTTTGTTTGGAAAACGTCCTCTTCGAATTGGAAAGTGCCAATGAACGAAAAATGGAGCCAAAAAGACTCACATTTTGAGCAAAGACATTGCTGGCCACAGAGTCATCGTTGTGCAGGTAAACGAGCAGCGGTCGGCGTTCGGCCGTCGGTCTGCCGGGCGACTCAAACGCCTCCCGAATCGCGGCGTCCAAAGAACCCATGTAGAAGTTGGGTCGATTGTGACCGTACCTACACGAAATCACATCTTCCACATGTCTCGAATATCTTTAAATCGGCAACATACCGCGCCTCAAAGACAGCGCAAAAGTTCTGCATGGCTTCTTCGACGGACGAGAAATCGGTGGGGATCAAGGGGACCCTGTCGTCGGTGCGCGACGGCGGCTGAAGGAAAGGAAATGTAATCACGTCATTATGACGTCATCCCAAGCCTACCTCAACGTCGACAAGATCGTCGTAATCCCCGGTTAGGTGCGATGAGTTGTGCGGGTCGGCGACGCCGTCGTCTTCGTCACTGTCTTCAGACACCAGCTGAAACTAGAACACATTACTCAACACATTTTCTTCAAAACATTCAATTACTTTTTGCTCTAAAGAGCGCGTAAAGTAAAATGTTTAAGGCAATCAGCCTTTTAATTATAATTATCTTTCAGCTAAGCAGCCTAGTTATAAACAGCTCATAACAATTCCTCAGACTTAGAGGATTCAGCAGAAACTGCTCTATAGAACGCCTGAGTAACTAAAACATCGCATTTTAATTATAAATATCTGAGTAGTTTAGATTAATAATTAAAAACGGTACTTAAACAACCCCGAGTTGAGAGTAATGTGTTAATCATCGCTGTTAGCTGCGCATAATAAACCAGCTTCTAAGGCAATTTTTCCTAATCATAATTCACTTCGTCCTGCACAGTTAACAAAAATTTCCCATATAGTCAAAATTTCTCTGCGAGGAAGAAGATATCAAGTCAAAGACTGTAGTTGTTAAAGATTAGCCCACTTTTCAGGGCAAAAACATCGTTATTTACCAAGGACGATAACGATTTCTTGGATTTTACATCCGTAAATTGATAGAAAGAAGCGCTAGTGGCTCTCGAAGCAGATTGCCGTATTCAGTTTTATGATTTCTTCGTCCTAATCAAAAAGTGTTGACTATAGCAATTTTACGAAAGAAATCCCAGTCAAAACGAACCATAAACTTAAGTACCTTAAGTAATACCCCGATGTGAGAAATTTACAGCATATTGTTCTTAGCTACGCATAATAAAACAACTTCAAAGACGACAGCCCCAATTCATAATTCACTTCGTCCTGCACAGTTAACAACAATCCCCCATACATTATGTAGGTTTCATATCGCGTACTTTAGCTAAAGTTGTACTTACCGCAATGAAAAAGGATAGGCCTTAAGTACGACTTTAGCTAAAGTACGCTATATGAAGCCCACCCATTCCCCTTTAAAGAAAAAAGTTAATCAGTACATAGTCAGCGGCTGAAGCAGAAGAAGCCGGCTTTTGAGAGCCATTGACTTGCAGACTGCCAGACGCAGCTGAACGCAGAATGCTCTTCGGCGGAGCACAGTCGCTCAGGCGAAAGCTGGGGCCGGCTGTCGGCTGGAGATCATCATTCAGATCCAGCGCTCTCCATGGATTTTGCATTAGATCCACCCGCGCAGCCGTTTCCTTCCTGAAATTATATGGATGTATTATTAGTAAGCGTGATGAAATGTAGAGTCTTCATTTTTAGTGCTTAATTAGGTTTACTAAGCGGATAATCCATAAGACTGCTTTGACAGCAACTGATGTTGTTAATTCTTCGTAGATGCAAGATTGACGAAATGTGATGCGCGCAGAGAAATTCTCATGCCACAACTAAACTTCCGCCGCACTTACCCTATTTAAAACCATATTAATGTGATTAGTCACTGGGCGTCTTAAACGAAAAAACATACAAATTAAATAAATTTAGCCACTAATGATGATAATTCATCGACTCTTTCATAATTGCTCTATTAATTTGCAGACGGTAATGACTCACAATACAACTTAGTCAGAGCTACACCCCAGAGCAATCGATAAGTTACACTCTCCATTGCGTCCATTTTATCTTAACTGCGTAATACCGCTCCAGTGGAACTTTGCGTTTTCACTACATCTAGAGCTTTCCTCATTATTCTTAATCTATTGCCAAATTTTATGGTTAGTGTCCGTGTCAAACAATTTATAAATGTATTATCATAGTAGAATAAGACGTGCGACGTAATATTGCCATCAAATTAAAAGGAACACGCAGGAGTCGTGATATAAAAAGATAAACTGACTTTTGCTTCTTCTTGGCGACATGGCGCAGCGGAGGGGTGGCTTCACCATCTTCATCATCATCGGACCCCTGAAGGGCCACATGGTGGGCAGGAACGTCATAATCGGCGAGTAGTTGCTGGTCGCCGTCTTCAGCTGGCAGATGAACACTGTTACTCATGCGAGCGTCAATGGCGCGGTGCAAATCCCACTGTACCGACTCCAACGTGGCCAGCGCCTCGTCCATATCTTCGACGTTCGCTATCTCCTATATAATAATGACGCGTTCTTTCAAATGTGATAACGACGATGATGAAATCGCATCAATTCGTGATTCGATATGGAAAAGAAACTAGTTGATTTGGTTTTCCGTTCTCAATTTTGTGGATTACGTGATAAAGCTCATAAAAATGAAGCACTCTAAACCATAAAACGTTAAATGAAATACAATATGACGCAAAGTGGGCACAGCTGAAAAAAATACATGAATAGCTAACCTGGAAACTCCGCAAAATCTCGTTCCGGTCTTCCCCTTCGGCCATCGTAGCTGCTTATCGTTGACGACCGTGAAGTCGTCAATAAATGTCGGCTCAGATATGAATGGAAACTACTTCCGTTTCGTAATTCGGCACTATAGCTTCACTATTCTCTTACAGGAACTGTGACTGAAATATATCGGCGTGAAAGAAACGCCAACTAAAGCTGCTCGTTTACCACAAGGCAAAAAGGAATACATAATGACAATGCAGCCGCCGTTAACCCGTGATTGAGTATCGCGCTACAGTATTACTTTCATTTCACAATTCAGCTGATAACCACAAAAAGAAATTTGCAGTAGGCAACCTGCGCATCATCGATATGAGACGCAGTGTTTCTATAATGATTTCATTTAAGATGGTTTTTACCAATGTAAGGTTCAACATTGACCGCAAGCTTGCTTAACATCTTTCGATCGGTCTGCAGGCAAAACGTGTGCTTTCCGCTTTCACCTAGATGTCGTCACTCTCCGTTTATCTCAGAAGCTTTATTTCCGAAGATCATTGCTTTTTCGTTGTGCTGTAGAGTGATTTGCATGAAAGAGCCAAAGTTTCGTTTAAAATTTACTGGTTCATTTAGATTTACTTTAACTATTTGTTAGAAATGGATTGAAATATCAACAATAAATAACTATCAAATTTGTTACAACGTTAGAATATTGCTGTCCTGTCTAAAGTTAACAATATGAAATGCATCATGCAATACGATTTTTCAAATTTAGATGTTATTAGTTTGAATTTATTTATTATCTTTTTCCTGGACTCTGCTATCAGGAAGACCCGTTTTGATCTCTCTCTCTCTCTTCTGGAACATAGAGAAAGACAGATATTACCTGGTTTCTATCTTTTACCTCTGTAGTTAAAATAAACTTTGATTAGCACAAAACTGAATGTAGGCAATACAGCTTCTTTAAGGCGGGAACATACAGTATTTCAGCTAAAGTATATTCTAGTCTTGAGGATGATAATGTTCAAGTAGAAATGTTACGCTGATTCCAATGAGCTCTAGCACAGCTCGTAACTTTACCTGGGTGTAAAATGGCGATCGTTTTTCCAAACAGCTCTCTAGCACGTTAATTTTGGTATTTTTTTAGGGGTACACCGGTGATGTGTCCCGAGTAATACTGTTTTGTAATGCGTAATATCGTTGGATCCTTCCCCGCGGAAACTAGCGTGTCCTGCGGGGAATCTATTGTAACGTACCTCCGCTCCTCCTGTATTGACTAGTGTATTTTGTTTCGCCTACCTAAAACGGTCGTATAAGACTCTACCTCCTCGCACCTCAAGAAAGAACACAACACCGGGCCTCCTATGAGGCGGATCCAAAAAAATACTAAAAAACAGATAATGCGACCGAATTGTAAAATTACATTGCGCAAACAAATGTGTGTATCCAAATATATGACACAGACAATAATAGCACTAAATTTCCTAAGATATACATCGAAAAAGAAAATACCAAACGCATACGGTACACATGATATGACGGTAAACCTCATCAAAACAGTATAAATAAAACCAAAAACGGAACATAATGAAACAAGATTGAGAAATTAGAAAACTTGTGACCGAAGCCGAACAATACGGGAAGGTCTCTCTGATTGTATGGGAGCGATTCTGGTCTGCTTCAGTTTTAGTTTTGAGTATAGATGCGTCGGTCCACTGGACCGTGTACCGAATTACTCGGTGCACCGAGCACTTTTGGCACTCGGTGCACCGGACCGGACCGGGACCGACCTGTTTTTCCGTGGACCGAGCTTTGGACCGGACCGAGTAGCTTGGACCGAGCATAACTCGGTCCGGTCCAGAGTTGCGCTACATGGGAAAAATTGCAAAAAAAGGTCGACGGACCGGACCGTGAACCGACGGTATTGGACCGTGGACCGACGGTATTTAGTGTTGGACCGCGGTATTTGGTGTTGGACCGCGGTACTTGGTGCTGTACCGGACCGGGACCGGGACCGACCTCACTGAGCTTTGGACCGGACCGGGACCGGACCGACCCCTCTGAGCCTTGGACCGGACCGGGACCGGGACCGACCCAACAGAACCTTGGACCGGACCGGGACCGGGACCGACCTCAAAAATCCTGGACCGACGCATCTATAGTTTTGAGTAACATTCACTAAATTTGGCAGCTGGCGACGAGAGCAACGACAATAATGCTCTTCGATACGGGGGCACAGTGAACAAAATGACTAAGCAAGTATATGCATTTGAAAAGTAAGAATTGAAAGTTCCAATTTTACCCAGATATATAATAAACCAGCCATCACTTGCGGTTTGATCGGGTATTATGCCAAACCCCCTTAAAATAAGTACTACATACCGAGGCACTTTATCTAACAAGGGCACAGCTATTTGAATCATCAAAGAATAAAGAATGTAACGGTTTTCTTGACACGTATGCTTATCCAAGATACTTTGTGGCAAACGTATGTGCTTCCAAAACTTAAATACAATCGAGACACTTAGAATGATGCACAAAAGCCAAGGTAACGTGAAGGGGACGATTGAAAAATAGGTTGTTAAACTTTTCGAAAATGACAGAAATTTGAAGAGACGCACATCGATTGGTAAAAGAATCAAATAGCATAAAGAGCAATAGAGAAATATGAGTCGAGGCGTCATAAGCGTAGAGTAGTAACTTGGCAACGCGACGGCTACCCAGCGATTAAAAACGGTAGCAAGCAGCGTCATGTACTGGGCATATTCTCCGAATTTGGTTTGAATTTCCTGAAGAATAATTTCGCAGAACACTGTTAACCAAAGAGGAGTATTTCCACCGAAATATAGCATTGCAAATTGAGGCAATCCTAGGTAAACATAAATAACAGAATAAAACAACATAGATCCAAATGCACAAAGAAAGTTCGATATGGCTTGATTCAAAATGAACCATTTATAGCCACCTGTTATTCTTTTTTTGCAAAATACACTGATGCCCATAACCAACAGGCATAAGGCCATACACAGCGCACTACTCGCCAAAGGGAGCCAGTTATCTTGAAGTCTTGTTTTCCAGTTGTTTTCTGTCAGACCATTATTCGATGGTGTAGAGCTGCTTAGACTAACATTAGAAGCGGTCAGATTATTTGCTGACATAATTATTGGCGCCCTTAATCTTCTGTGATTCCTAATGCCAGCTCAGGTTTCGTGTTGTACACAGTCTTGATTACCTTCACTTTTGATTGAAACTGATGAAATTTCTTGCCTAAAAATCGGTATTCAATAATTTTTATGTAAGCGAGAGCTCTTTATATAGAGGAACTTTGTTTTATCGTAACATTATCGCGATATTCATAACACCTCGCTTTTTTCATCCATACGCCATCAACCTATGAATGCTTCTACCGTTACTAAAAAGGTGTCCTAAACTGAGTAGTAAAATTGAATTTAAGCAGTAAATATTATACAAAACGATCGAAAATGAGTACTTTAGCGCTGTTCAAACAAATTGCATTGCAGATCGAGTGCCGTCTTGGTGAGCACTACTATCTACTTATAAAAACTTACTGACGTGTAAAATTATAGCGATAGTTAAAAATTGCAATAAAGTAATGGATAATATTATCTAAACATTTGTCTCTTTTTCTTGTTAATTAGACGACTTCTCAAGATTTAAGTGGAGAAGTTGAAAAAGGTGAAATATGGAGCAATAGTGACATCTCATTATGGCTCAATCGGTTTTGAACAGCTTACAGAAAATTATTTGGACAAATGATGCCCTTTAAAGGGCTTTTTTGAGAGACCGGCTGCGCAACGCAGCCAGGTCATTTTGTTACGCCGGACATACAGTATTTTATGAAATGAACCCTGAACCCTCCGGTCACTGAGGAAATAGACAGAAATAAACGCCGCTGAGAAGAATAGTCGTCGCTCTCAAGTGGATCCCAGGGGCCAATTTCATAAAACTGTTGAGCTGTTGAGAATTGAGAATTGAGGGATTGAGGCGCACGCCGATTGGTCAGTTTTGATTTTCAACCAATGGGGACGCGCCTCAATTCCTCAATTCTCAATTCTCAACAGCTCAACAGTTTTATGAAATTGGCCTCAGGGCGTCTATTTGAAATATGCATAGGAGAATTGGGTCTATAAGAGATTGTTAGAAATAGCTAGTGGCATAGTCAGTTGAGACTGGAAGGATAACTAATGTTCTTTCGAAAGACTGATTAGGCATTGAATACCGGGTTTTTCCGAGTATAGGCCCCGAGGCTTGTAATAAGAATTGGCACTTTTCACGTATCTACGTTTTCCCCAAATAGAAGCCCCGGGGCTTCTATTTGGAAAATTCAATTGCATAACACTTTTTGCAGTATAAATCATACTTGCATTTTGCGTCGTTCTTTCATCTTTTTAATTAATCTTACACGCTTATAATAGAAGATCTATATGGTTTTTGCAAATTCTATTAGAGAGTGCGGTATTTACATGTAAAATATAACTAAAATAATATCATTTTACGCATACATGGAGATCTCTTTTCGGCTCTAAATATAAGCCCCGGGGCTTCTATTTGGAAAGTCAAACCGAATAGAAGCCCCACTGGGCTTCTATATGGGGGGGGGGCTTCTAATCGGAAAAACCCGGTACAATACCACACTTAATACCGTAGATAATTTGCTAAAAGTATTCTAAATTGATTGAATGAACAATTGATCTAATAGATTTTGAACTAGAGTGCCGTTGAAAGAAATATTTTACACTTAACGGCATCGGAAAGAAACCCTATAGTGTCCATTAGAAAAAGCTTTCACGCAATAACTTGATTTCTTATTCTTTTTTGTACACGATACAGTAGCAACATTCAGCCCCCATAATAAAAAAGGCCGACACAAATGCAATTCTTTGTTTATATAAACACTTTTTCAAATGTGAGCATTACTGTTCTCATTCACATATGAAAGATACTGAACTATTCAACTTGATTTCCTGATCATAATACTGACCAATTGATCTCGATTGCTGATTAGCCGAACAAGAATACAAGAAACTATACGGTCTCCTTTTTTGATTTTTGAGGAAAGAAGTACGCTTAAACTGTCCTGCCAACAGTTACCACTATTTAGAAAGTAAATACCAAAGAAATACTTCACGATTTCTCAAGTGAATTAATCGGCTACAAAAGCTATGTTATAGTTTATGACAGAAAAAAAGTACTCATACCGTGATAAATGTCGTTTCGTCAAGTTCGATCGGCTGCGACACACTGATCTTTGCTGTTGGCAGTCGCCGTCGTGTGCTAAAATCATTGCTAACTTATTTTTTTGCTAACATTCAGGCTTTGCCGGCCTTGCCTTATAAATAATGCTTCTCAAAGTTTACTACTTCAAACAAACATTAAAAAAATTCAACAACTAAAGAGAGAGAGTAATAAATGAAGAAATTAAACTTACAAAAATGGGATTTCTCAAAAATCGAAGCTCGTAAAGTCAGACAGCGACGAGCAACACAGAAGGTTGCGGAGTGACGGCGAAAATATCCCTCAAATGCCTATGTGGTTGCAAGCCACTAAGGCAGATATGAACTAGCGGACATAATATAGTCTCTGTTGGATTAACAACTCATAGGAGAATTAATTTGTTGAGCCCATGATTTTGGAATCATTTTTCACAATTCGAACGAAGTCAATTATCTCAATCACTAGCCCTGAGATTCTTAAAATATATTTGATCTTTACATACATGAGAGACAAGAATCTGGAGTGAATTATTTATTATGAGGATTCCTGTCAGCGCCCAGGGAATGCGTGGCCATTATGTGGCGAGCGAGCAGCGCAGGTAGGAGGCTGAAACGTCCATTGGGCTGAAACGTCCACTGGGCCGAAACGTCCGCAGGGTCACGTCAGGCTAATTAAAGGGAGGTCGCGCCGCTAATTACGCCGCGAAAAAAACAATAGAGCGTCGAAACGTCCACAGATCGGCGGCGGGTGCGCGGAAAGGTCCACAGAGGCAGATTATAGAACGCTAACTTCTGTTTTGGTTTGCTGAAGATGGCCAAACACTTTTAACTGCAACATTCATTCCACTCAGTTTTGGCGCGCAGAAGATATCTGTATTGCGCGGCGCGTCGTACGCTCAGTCTTATCGACTATGGATGACCTACATTAACGGCATGCTGTACGCTCAGTTTTACATGGCGTTCAACGGACTCTGTGCACATTTGCGGCATGCCGCTCGCTCGGCAATGCACCATATTGCGCTTGAAGCAATGCTAAGCACTCATTACGTTAAAAAGGATAAGATTTCGAGGGATGGAGTTTGTGCCGTGGGCCCCATTAACCTCTCTGAACAAACTCAATTACGTTGATTGAGTCATCACTATTCGTATCTTGTCTCAACAGTTACGGAATTTTTACATGATTCTATTTTTTTTAGCTTTGACGAAATTATTACTATATTCTTAAAACTATTTTAAACTGCTTTTGCCGACTACTTTTAGTTACTCACTGCGTGTTATTTGACGATTCGTGTGTTTGATTTATCAACGGATGCCCAACTCAATTAAACTATGCTCACATCTTTGCTATAAAATCTTCAAGCCTAAGCTTGCAATTCAAATAACTCTTAAACTTAGCGAATTTCCTGATGAAAAATTACTCTAATTAAGTGGTGACCTCAGCTCCTCATGGACCTTTCCGCGCACCCCCCGCCGCGCTGTGGACGTTTCGGCGCTCTAATCATCCAATTATTTTTTTGATAAGTTAATTGGCTAGCTGTGGACGTTTCGGCTCAATGGACGTTTCGGCCCAATGGACGTTTCAGCTCGCATTCAGNTCTACTCATCCAATTATTTTTTTGATAAGTTAATTGGCTAGCTGTGGACGTTTCGGCTCAATGGACGTTTCGGCCCAATGGACGTTTCAGCTCGCATTCAGCAGCGCATAGGGTGCAAAGGAACCAATAGCCATAGAGATAGGAATCACGCATGCAAAATCTTTTGACTGTAAGCCACGCATAGCTTGTCTTATTAGCGCATTCGCGTACCTCTCACCTCCAACACCTCTTTCACGCACCTTCTTCAGTCTTTGTAAAATGTAATAAAGATTACGAAATCTGTTATGCTTTTATCTGTTTATTATGCACAATATATCGCAATAAAGCACGCACACAAATACAATGTCATGTATAAGAGAGAATCCGCCGGGGGGTCGACCTACTTGTTTCGCGTGAGTACCAGTTTTTTCTAACGCCTACAGCACTTTATAGAGGGTGATATACTGTGTTTAAATTTGCCAAGCTCAGCTCGATTAGTCACCTGGTTGCGGAGATATGATCATTTGAAAAATTCTCACTTTTCCAATTTTTGTCTCAAAAAATTGATCCGTCGATTCTTTGGTAAAAAAATAGATGAAGGAGGTAAGCTACAGGCCTGAAATTTTAACCACATGTATAGTGAGTATTAGAAATGTTATGGAAGAATTTTCAGAGCTCTAGCATATTTCTGTGGTTCTGTGCATGTCCCTGAAAAAGGTACCAAAATATTTTTGAACCTTAATTCCGTCGTAGCAGATATTTTTTTTCGACCGAACATAGGTGACTGAAATAGTGCTCCCCAAGCACTATCAAATCATGTTTTTTTCGGCGCGGAAGTCGCAAAAATAAAAAGTTTATCGACCAAAAGTCAATTTTTGGCCCTATTTTTGACCTTAATAGGAAAATCTTGCTCTTGTAACTTTTTAGCGGGTGCTCCATTTAATATGAAACTAAACAGTTTTATAGTAATTTTTATGGTCTATCAGATGGCACAAGAATCAGCTCGGAACGTTAAAAAGGAAAAAAGTAATAAGCAAATAGTATCAGCGTCATCAGGTAAGTCATCTGTTTCGACGCAGTGTTTGGGTACTGTGGAAAATTATTCTTTTATCCAAGCTTCAGGGCCTAACCGCACTTGGCACACTAATAATACTTTAAAGATGCGATGATATCATGACAGTGTGTCCACTTTGACTTCACTCAGGCTGAAAATCTCATAGATTCTAGTAATTATTAAGTGTCTCCTCTACTCTGCATGTATATGGGGTGGAATAACTTTGAAGTACAGCTCGATTTTCGCCCTTAACTTTCTATTTAGTGAAATAAACTATGCCTGATATGAAAAATAACTTAACAAGAACGTAATGACACGGGATATGATTAGAAGATCATTCATTATATTCACCCTCAGCTGAAATAATGGGACTCAGCTACCCTAAGGAAAGTGCTGATGACTTTTCGAAGTTAGTATCCTGCCTACTTTTTACCCATTCCCGAATAAGAAATTCTTTGAGAGATTCTCTATTATTGTGTGACTTTACACAAGCGATAATCTCCAGAATACTCGCAAAGAAAATTCGAGGGGGTTGAGGTCGAGGCTCAACGCCGGCAATTCTTCCTTTGATAAGAAATTGAGAATTTCACATTGTAGTTAATCTGGCACCTGTTGAATCATATGAGCTGGCGCACCATCCCCCTGAAAGGCTCAAGTTTTGTTTATTAAACAAGTCTTGGCCGCAGTTTTTACCACTGGTTCCAAAATTGGCCACAACTGTGTTTGCACATTGATATTTTGTCTTGAAGGTTTCATAGCTAATCGGGTTTGATTGTTCTTTCACACACTGAACCAAACTTTAATCTGGATGGGATGGGATAACAGCTTCTATTGACAAAGCAAAGATGTTCATGAATAGCCGACGAGCTACTGGCTAGGATTCTGTAGTTCAAGGAGCTGGTCAACTGCTCAACAGTAATATTTTCCTCTTGGAGTATACTATCTTATTCCGATTTAGACTAATAAGCAAGGGCTTCAGAGTTTTGCTTCTAATGACTTGCATTTGTCGAGTTCTGTCCATGAGATGATGAACTTAGCGTCTTTTAAAAGCGCTGAGCTTCAAGTCCTCTTCGGCTCGGAATCGTAGCAAATCCCTTCTCATCCTTGTTTCAGAAGCCTTTTCACAATAAAAATGACGTAGATTTTGCTTGATTTGACTAGTCACACAATTTTCTTCAGTTAGCTGACTCTTATTGACTCGGGGCGGCCCGTTCTTTTTAAGCCTTGACAGCGACGGTTCGACTGTTTCTCTTGGTAGTACGATATACGCAATTATGCGTTACACAGCTTTGTTTCAACAGTTTGAAAATTATTCCCGCAAAATGGCCTGCCAGAAAGAGCTCTTCCACTGCGAAATGGTTGCATATCTTTGCTTGCTTGGCGCTCATTGTTCAACCAATTGAAACAGTGGAGACTACGCTTAAGGCTTCTGTTAGCTTTATTTTGATACGTATTTCATCATGACTGATTGCGAAATAACTCTTTCACAATCCTTTGAATAGTTAAATCAGAAATTTTTCGTCATCCTGAACTAATGACAGAGGCCATGGTGCCACCTAAACCAGCTTGCTACCACTGCGCCTAATACCCTACCCCACCTTGCATTACCGCTCAAGAGTTCGGTTTTCGTTGGCTAAAACAGTAAAAAGTAAGAGGTAATCGTATAATTTAAGCACTATTATTGTTTCAAGAGTCATTAACCATTAAAAAATCAATTATAACATTTATTCTCTACAATATCCCAACACTGCGTCGAAACAGATGACTTACCTGATGACGCTGATACTATTTTGCTTATTACTTTTTTCCTTTTTAACGTTCCGAGCTGATTCTTGTGCCATCTGATAGACCGTAAAAAATACTATAAAATTGCTTAGTTTTACATTAAATGGAGCATCCGCTAGAAAGTTACCACGGTATGATTTTCCTATTAGGGTCAAAAATAGGGCCAAAAATCGATTTTTGGTCGATAATTTTTTTATTTCTTTAGATTTCAAACCAAATAGGGTACCATCTGATAGTGCTTGGGGACCACTATTTCAGTGACCTATGTTCGGCCAAAAATAAATATCCGCTAGAACGGAATTAAGGTTCAAAAATATTTTTGGTACCTTTTTCAGGAACATGCACAGAACCACGAAAATATGCTAACGCTCTGAAAATTCTTCCAGAACATCCCTAACACTCCCTTTACATGTGGTTAAAATTTCAGGCCTGTAGCTTACCGCCTTCATCTATTTTTTTACCAAAGAATTTATTGATCAGGTTTGTGAGACGAAAATCGGAAAAGTGAGAATTTTTCAAATGATCATATCTCCGCAACCAAGTGACCAATCGAGCTAAGCTTGGCGAATTTAAACACAGCATTTGACCCTCTATAAAGAGCTATAGGCGTTAGAAAAAACTGGTACTCACCCGGAACAAGTAGGTCGACCCCCCGGCGGATTCCCTCTTATGCTTAATTACATTAGGTACGAAATAGTTCATCGAATTTTTTGTTGTTTTTTCGAACTGTCAAGTGTAAAAAACTCTGTATTGCGTACCATTTAACGCGCTTTTTTATTATGAAAAGAAAAAATTTCATTTAAATTTAATTTTGATATGCATGCTTCCATTTTTTGTATATTTAAGGAACTTTTGTTCATTATAAACAAGTAGTCAAATGAAATATGCTTCGTATATACTGGAAAAAAGATTATCAGAGTTATATAATTCGATACCATACCACTACTTTTTTGCTGATTTATGCAATTATAAAACTTTCATTACAACTATTATTGTTTAATAATTTGAATTACGATTCATTTGACCTTTTGTCTGCATACATCTCAAATAATGATATTATTGTCTTGGTCAATATCGAGATGGAGAAATTGCCGTCATCAAGGTAGCGCAACAGATGCTCTGTGAAATGCTTATAATTGCGTAATGTTGTAGGCATAATATTATTCACTTTGCGATAACTAAAATTTAGGATCAGCTCTTGAACCTGTACCTACTTTGAGTAGTCAACTCAGTGCCCACCAACAGATTAATGGCGAAATTTTTTAAGTTCACTAAGAGTTGATTGCAGAAGTACCAGGAATTAACGTTTTAATGTGAAAAAAGGAAATTTTGTAGAATTTACTTTACCTTCTATTTAATATCAGGACATGTATAGAATAGCGCAAAATGAGACATTACATCCTTTTTTTAATAACTAAGTGAAAATTGAAGCCGATGCGTATCTTTTATAAACATAATTATCCTAGAAAATCTCTAACTTTTCTGTAAAATATTGGTTGTATGTTCTTGTGAACTGGTAATTTTCTCTTAGTACTGCGTGCCGTGCTTGCTATGCTTCGCTCCATACTAAGATACTTCTGCCTGCAGCAACTACTAATAAGGATACGAAACTGTTTAGATGACTAAAGCCACTTGGGGCAAAGTCAAGGAGTAGGAAGAGGAAAGGCGATCTGGAGTATGTGTCGTTAAACACCGATGAGGACTGAGCAGCGCTGCTAAATAGCTTTGTGCCACTTGGAAACCTTAACACGTCCTTCATGCAGGGAGACCACTTCCCATTTACTTGCAGTAAAGAGAAATAAAGCTGGGAAGGCCATTCAGGCACCGCTAACGTTCCTTTTGCCTTACAATCTCTCAGGTCTGAATCATACAAACGATGAGGGATAACGGAGGGCAGAGCCAGTTCATTTCCCCACCCCAGTGGCACGCTAACAAGTCTACTGCCTCTGAGCCCGGTACATAAAACTTGGAGTTAAACCACGGCACTTTTCTATTACGATGGTCTGCAAACCGATCGATAGAATGCGGCCCCCATTTCTGGTCACATAAGCGGAAAAATGACGATTTTACGCCCCAGTCATCGTAATCAACAATTCGACTGGCCTCGTCGGCTTCCGCGTTTTGCTCGCGTGGCACCCAAACTGGGGTAATATGACACGCGCGCTTCACTCCAAAGTCACAGATCTGTTCTGCTATTGTCTGCAGTATAGGTCGCCCGCTACCCTTATTGATAATCAACACTGTGCTCTTGTTATCCGTTTGAACGACAATACGTCTGTCGCGTAACATTGGGCTAAACGATTGCAATGCGAAAAGGATAGTTTTCAACTCCCTATAAGTACTTGACTGCGCCGCTTCGACGGGATCAAATGACGTCAACGCTACATGTCTCTGCCCCTCGCAATCGTAGTAAATTGCACCTGCGGCCGTAGCTGATGCATCTGCCGCAATTAGGCACTTTGGCGCGAACTCTGTCGCCGCCTCCCGGCAGTTAGCTGCCTCAACCTGCTCTGATAGTCCTGAGACTGGCACTGACCCTTGACCTGGGGCTACCCCTGCCGCGGTTGCTGACGACCTGCCAGCCACAACAATCCGCTCCGCACCAGCCGACTGGTGCAAGGGGCAAACATTTAACACGTGCAGTGAACGTTTCCAAAACGTCAATTCATCGTGCTCTGTGCAAGTGAACATAAAACGGTGACTGATGTTCAGGAACACGGCGTTGATAGACTCGTATAACCGCCGCGTCTTCAGCTGTATGATGCAGCCAAGCACTGGAGCCATAGAAATTAATTTTTCTATAATATGCATGCGATCACGTGCAGACGGACAATTAGTGCACAACAATGAGTCGATTAGATTGAGCGCCGACGTAATCCGCTTTGTAGACACTTCTATCTGAAATTGTCGCAGGTCGATGGTGATGCCTAGCCAATCTAGACGCTGCACTGGATTCCAGTGGCATTTCTCCTGACTGGTAATAACTCCTGCGGCTATTAGGTCGGCTTGGATGTCCTCCGACATGCGTATCGCCTGCTCTTGTAGGGATGCGAAGAAAATACCGTCATCTAGGTTTAGTGCGCACAAAAAACCGCGTGAACGCCACAAGTGCACAAGAGGATGGAACACTTTAGTGAATAACATGGGTGCAGGTGAGAGACCAAACGGTAACACAGTGTACACGAAAAAAACGAACACCACCGCCAAAATTCCAGCTAAATCCGAGGTATTTACAGTCCTCCTCAAACACATCAATATGGTGGTACCCAGATTTCATATCAAAAGTCCCCATATAGCCTTGACTAGGCAATAAATCGCGCACTACGTCCAGCGCCTCATACTTCACCTGGGTATATTCTAGATAGGTGTTAAATACTGACAAGTCCAGGATCAATCTAGGCTTTGACGCATTTGTGGCAACCATAAGCGGACTGACGACGTGTGGCTGATGCACCATCTCCCTCACCACCCCTGATCTTACTAGACTCGCGATCTCAGCCTCTACAAAGGTCCTATATAGCTCAGTAGACCGGCTATTTCAAAGGTACAACCTAGGGATCTGTACATTCTTCACAAATGGCAAATGGTAGCCATCAGCAATCACTGACAGAATCCAGGAGTTCGGGACTAGTCTATCCCAAAAGGGAAGGGTCCGCCTTAACAACCCTTTCACTGAATAACAAGAATCAACCATACCTTTGGCTGCCTCAAAAATGGCTGCAAAGCGGTCTTGCAGGTTACTGGCAGGGCGCCAGAGGGCCAGTAGATCGGTCGCCGCCAACATACTTGAGGAGATACGGGCAGTTCCGTTGGAAGTGCCCGTACTGCTTGCAGTGGTGGCAGCACTGCTGCGGGCCTGGAAGACTGGGCGTGGCGACTGGACCAAACCCACTGTGCCGTGGTGCAAGCCCAAAGCTCCCAAGCTGGGGCTGAAAGAGGGCGGGGCTGGCGCCCAAAGCGCCGCCTGGCGCGATGAAAGAAGCCGGGGCGACTTGGTAGATGGGCAGAGGCCCAAGAGGTTGGCGCTGCGCTGCACCAGCTCCTCTTGCGCCGCCGGTACCACATTGGCAAAAGGGCTGCCACCCCTCTTTGGGCAGCTTTGCCAGCGCCGCGATGGTGCGATGCTTCTTAAAGACCACCAGATAGGAGTCGTCAATACCCTGCTCCTTGAGCTCCTCGATGTCGGCCTGTTCATCCTTAAACATGAGATAGCCTGGATGGCTGTCGTTCATCTCCAGGTCAAAGTTCCTCTGCTTCAGGTGCTGCTGGAGCTCTTCCGGGCTGTCGGTTTCGAGAAGCTGATCCAGGGTCTTAATACAATGAGAGTTAAAAACACGATGCCAGTCTCCAACATGAGATTTCTCAGTCCTTTTTGGGGACCAGTTGCGGGGGCGCTTGGTAGTGGCGATTATCTCTGTGAGCAGTTGAAACTGCTTTGAGTTGTGCTCTTGTTGCTCCTGGGGCCAGTTTCTCGAAACGCCGGGAAGGCGCAGGGCGCACCCGGGGTACGCTTACCCTGTACCCGGGTTTCTCGAAATATTTTTGCGCCGGGTACGGCTTCCCCGGGAAGGCTCGGGAAGGCCGGGAGCTACCCTTGCTTGGAGCTGTGGTAGGGTCAGCTGGGTAGTGAATTTTAAAGGTTGTAAGTAGATTTTTTGACGAAATTGAATGTTTTAATTGAGTTCTACGATGGTTTTAATGTTTTGGCAGAGTTTTGTTGAATTTGGCGTGGTACATAGGAATATCAAGGACGATTTTAAATCAGTTTGTTAAATTGGCTTGTTTTTTGATTAACTTTGCACAGACTGAACGGATTTTGATATTTTTATGTTTTTTACAATCCCCACACTCTAAGAATTGTTTCTAGCATAAAAAATTAATGGCCCATAATCAAGCAGGTACTCCTTATTTTAGGGGTACCTCTATACCGAAAACCTTCCAAAATGGTTTTTTGGGGGCTGCTTTGAAGTTTGAATGACATAAAAAGAAAGTTGTTAAAAAGTACCCCTAAAATTAGGGGGTACCTGCTTGACTGTGGGTCATAAATTTTTTATGCTAAAAAAAATTCTAAGAGCGCGGGGATTGTGAAAAACCCAAAATGATCAAAATCCGTTCAGTCTGCGCAAAGTTATTCGAAAAAAATCTCTAGCATTTCGTCGAACAGCCTTTGTAATTATCAATTTCATCGTTAAGAGCGTTATAACGCTGGCCTAAAATGGCCTCTCGCGCGCTTACGCGAACAAATGTACTATACGACCGTGCTGAGTCGTAATACAGTTGTAGAATGACATAACCAACCCGCCAGCGCCTACTGGCCACTGGCGCCCCGCCCCCTCATTGGCTCGCGGCCAACTCAAGGTCTCACGCCATAGTGAGCGCTACACCGTAATAACCTACGGCCGAATTACACTTTTCATGCACTGTCGCGGAGTTTCAATCTCTGCGATGATTTATGTACTCTCCTCTTTTTGTATGACTCATGAATAGCTTGCCGTTGCCCTCCGTATTGACATATGATGGGTGTCAGGCAGGGACTATCGCGAGACTGGATATGTGTTGTTTTATCTAACAGTCTGACTGAGAGAAAAGGGAGCGCGCGGACACAAAAGGGGCTTTTAGAATAAAAAGTCACTGACGAAATGGTCAACATAGTGAAACCTTGCCTATCTTCTGAAACATAAACTTGCTGGTTTACTGGAATCTACAGTGGCAATCAAAAGTTTAAGACCAGCTGACATATTTTCCCTTTATCGCTGTCTGCAACTTTCAGGAAGCTTTTCACTGAATGATTTATAGGTCACCTTAAAAAACACATTCAGGCGATTTAAATGATATACAAATTCAACTAGATTGATTGCGTATCGTAATAATTGCATCACTTTAAGCTGTTTGGCCAGCAATGTGCGAGAGCAAAAGTTTAAGACTAATGAAGATAAGCGTGCATTTGACATGCGATTCGATGCTTTAGCGTAAATTAGGTAATAGTTTAGTGTCTTAGTGCTTTGACGTGATGTAAAATGAGCCTGTATGAACTAATTTGAAACTCATTCAGCACTTTATAGTATGGGGAAAGGTCGTAGTGTTAGCCCTACAACACGCGCACGCATTGCCCAGCTTTGAGAGCAGAACTTGACCTTTGCAAAGATCAGCAGCACGGTGAATGCAAGTCTAACAGCTTGCAAGCAGGCGTGGAAGCTCTATCAGCAGACCGGGCAGTTTTCTGATCGTCCTCGATCTGGCAGGCCACAAAAGACTCATGAGCGATTAAATAGGCGAATCAAAAGGACATCAGAAAATGATCGCAAAAAGACGGCGACGGACATTTCGAAAGAAATTGCTGTCTCAGATGGCATTCAGTTATCGCGTTACACCATCAGCAGGCGTCTTCGGCAGTTCGGACTGTATGGACGCATTTCCAAGAAGAAACCATTCATGTCACTGAAGAACCAGAAGCGACGCCTAGCCTTTGCGAGAGCTCATGTTGACTGGACTCCCAAGCAATGGTCCCAGGTGCTGTTTTCCGACGAAAAGAAGTTCAATAGGATCGGATCTGATGGGCGCATCTACGTAAGAAGTTGAATTGGAGAGATATACGCTCCTCAGTGCCTGCGCCCAGTGGTGAAAGGTGGTGGCGGATCCATTATGACCTGGGGATGCTTTTCTGCTTCTGGACCAGGTCCAATTCATCGCATTGAGGGCATCATGGAGAACGTAATGATGCCATATGCTGACGACCACCTGCTGCTCAACTGGACATTGCAGCAGGACAACGATCCAAAACACACTGCGGGCAGGTTGCAGCTGTGGTTTGCGACGAACCACATTCGTCTGTTAGACTGGCCCTCTCAGTCCCCGGACCTAAATCCAATAGAGAACCTGTGAACTGACGTCCAGAAGTGTGTGCAAGCAAGAAAAGCGCGAAACCTGAATGAACTGTTGCAGATTATTCAGGAATCGTGGGCCGTTTTAGCTTCTGACCATTGCGAGCAATTAGTTAATTCTATGTCTAATCGTTGTCGTGAGGTTATCAAGTCTTTTGGTTATCCAACGCGATACTAGTGAAGGTTACTCTTGTTTACTTCTGAATTTGTTCGATTCGACTGAGTTTTGTTGAAAAAATTGATTGAAATTATCATTGGTCTTAAACTTTTGCTCTCGCACATTGCTGGCCAAACAGCTTAAAGTGATGCAATAATTACGATACGCAATCAATCCAGTTGAAATTGTATATCATTTAAATCGCCTGAATATGTTTTTTAAGGTGACCTATAAATCATTCAGTGAGAAGCTTCCTGAAAGTTGCAAACAGCTATAAAGGGAAAATGTGTTGGCCGGTCTTAAACTTTTTATCGCCACTGTATGATTAGTCAGTAAAATAGTCAGAAAAAGAATAGTGAAATTAACCAGTGATCCTGTGTCATTAAAACCTATATATGTATCTACTCGTGTGTGAATCGATTTTATGGCCTCTGTATCTGATAGACGAAAGTGACGTATGGTTGTCATCCCAAAAGAATAAAGAAGAATTAAATCCACTGAATCACTAGCCTTAAGCTCAATCAATCTCCAACTTTGTCGAAATACCGCGACATGCACAGAAACTCTTCTTGTGCTGCTTGTCATATATGGCAGAAATATTGAAACAATTAGGGATATTGTGAGTGAGTCGATTCTAGTGAGCACATCTAAATCTCACCTAATTCTCTCAAGTTATTGCCTTCTTGGGTGCGCCTATAACTCGCCTCAAGGAGAATCCTATTGATTTATCATTGTCCTCATCAACTCCAGTCAGGCCAAATATATGCTAATCTTTAGTGAGCCGCTGCACAATTAATTCGTGGCTCAGAGAAGTCGTTTGATAGCGCTGGAATGAAGAGTGCGCTCGCATTTGACCAACCATAAACAGTCACCTGTGTTTAAAACGCCTGGCTCTATAACGTCGTTGTATTTATTACGTTGGTCCTCAGCCGGTCCCAACAAAGTGTACTATGTTTTGTACCAGGGCCAACTGCCTTTATAACGTTGACGTTTATAATGTCGCTGTCTTTATAACGTTGGTGTTTGGCCAGTCCCCTGACCTACATTAGTACTGAGTTAACTGTTTTTATAACATTGGCCCTTTTTGGCGCTGGCTGCTAGTAGCTTTCACGCAGTAGGGAAGATGAAATGACCCGCATCTCCTCTCCACCCGTTAGAGCGACGTATGCATATGGCCCAGTTGAGGCTAATTTTCACTCCTTTTGTGGAGTCCGCTCTCCTTGAGGGTCGTAGTGCTGTTTCCTGCATCTCGCCTCCTCCCGCGCTGTACTGGCAAGTCTACTACGCACTGAGTATCAACTGCTTTAATAACGTAACTGTCTTTATAACATCGGTCTTTGGCCGGCCCTCAACTGACGTTTTAAACACAGTTGACTGTATCATGAACGGTTTATTAATCGCTTTTTGTACCACATGTGAAGCTCGTTGTAAGCGACGAAGTGTGTCCAACTCGAAAAACGAGTTACTAGCACAGAAGCATTTAGACTGCAAAATTTGCCTGAACCAAAAAAGGCTGATGTTCCATTAATGTATTTCCAACAGGCTCGAACAATTATACAATTCATAAAACTATTAGAAGGACTAAGTACCGATTAGAAATTGCCTATCGCACTAGCGGTTTTAAAATCCCAATCACCATAGCAGCAGACACCTAAGAACACCCGCGGATATAGTGCAGGCGCTGATACACATGTAGCAATTGATTTATTGATATCAGCAAATTCTTTCAAAGCGGAAGAGTAAGTTCGAATGGTGAAAAATCATGTATAAATGATGTGAAAGAATATTCAAATTTCAACAACTGATAGGTCAAAACGCGCTAAAAATTGTCTGAATATTCTTTGCACACCAAGCCCTTTATTTGAAGGAGGTTTGAAATTATGGCTTTTACATTCAAAGTAATCCGCACCCATTATCACAGTTCTTACTTCTCAGGTGAAAACTCAATTTTTGGGGTGGTCAGATTTCATAGCTTACTTTTAGTATCAGAAATTTTTTAGTATACAAATATTTTATTCTTTTTTATATTATCAGTGCTATCTGCATCAGCACCTAACCAGTTCTATTTTATTGCCTGCACAATATCACTTTCTTCATGAGCATGCACAACAACGACTTGTATAAAATATTTATGCAGAAAGATCATTTCAAATTTGACGTTTTGCTGATACATACAGAATAGTTCATCTTTGTTCTCAATAGACTGTAACACAGGGTGGCCCAAATAATCGTGACGATTTCACGTGGCCATAACTTTCTTGATTCGCCACCAATTCTTTTAATTCTTTTTTCACTGGAATCATCTGAATTTTACAATTTTTATGGTGCATAATTGTTTTGAGCAGTTATCTACGTTCTGACCTCAGAATCTTGTCATTTCTCTATTTTGTCATTTTAGAGTTTTTTCGTATTTTCCACCAGCTTTGGATAAATATATCTCAGTGGCAAATAATTTTCGCGAGCTAATTCTTTTTTCATTTTGTAGCCCAAAATAACTGCATTTTGTTGCTTTTTTCCACGAGTAAATCCGTACACAGCGAGCAAGGATATTACAAAGCGCGCAAAGAGTGCACATTTCATTTTTGTGCAAAGTGAGCGCCTGGCGTTACAAAACTCAAACGCTTTAAAACGAGTACTTATGCTTGCCTGGCCATATCTTGGCAATCCCATGACCAAATTCAATATTTCATTTTTCAAATAAAATCCCAGTATCTGAAGATTATTTCTATCAAGTTTCAGCTCAGTTGAATAATTTTAGTTAAAGCTATTCAACAAACAAACTGTAACATTGCTTTTTAGTCACGAAATTTAGTACTCAGTGCGCGCTTGGCAATATTCTTGCTCATTATGCACGGATTTACTCGTGGAAAAAAGCAACAAAATGAAAAAAGAATTAGCCCGAGACAATTATTTGCCACTGAGATATACTTATCCAAAGCTGGTGGAAAATACGACAAAAAGTCTAAAATGACAAAGTTGAGAAATAACAAGATTTTGAGGTCAGAACAGAAAAACTGGAATACAATTTTATACCAAAAAAATTTTAAAATTCAGATGATTCGAATGAAAAAAGAATTAAAAGAATTGGTTGCGAATTAAAAGTTATGGCCACGTGAAATCGTCACGATTATTTGGGCCACCCTGTACATTGATACTGTAGAGTACAACCTCTTTCCAAGTAGCTTCATTTTGCGCATTTTTCATTGTTTCTGTTAATATGAAAAGAAATAAAATTTAAGGCTGCAAACAGCGTTGTCTTACGTTATAATTAATTTAAAAATAAGCGTCCAAGGGTAGTTTTTGGAAAAATATGCTAAAAGCACCAAAGATTAGCAGGCGTTTTAGATACTTGGTACGATGTACAGTTACTTCACAAGAGAGAAGAAAAATTATTCTTAAAGGAGTTATGAAAGCGGAGGCTCACTTTTGGTACCATGCTATACTGTGTGAAAATTACAAGAAATATTCAAATACGCTACTAAGTACAGTGGAAATTTCGATATCTAAAACGCTAATTAGTCAACCTATACCATTTACAGAACTAATTACTCATCCATATTTAACCTATAAGGATGATAATTTGATTGTATGTCCATGTCTTTTAAGAAATTATGGAAATTGGCAAATGATACTTCAATTTGTAGAGTCATGGAAAATTGCAGGAGCCTCATTTTTTGTGTTTTACGTGGACTTGCCAACGGTATCCCAATCTGTTATTGAAGTTATTGAATACTATGCAAGAAAGTATCAGGCGCACCTGATTAATTGGCCATCGTGCAAGGGTGACATCTATGATGGCAAAGTAGCTGCCTATAATGATTGTTTGTATAGGTCGCGTTTACTGGGAAAATATGTGTCATTTCCAGATGTTGATGAAAATTTGCTGATAAAAAATGGAACAAAATCCATTATTCCTTATCTTAATAAGCTCTTGCCTCGGAATAAATCTGCATTTATAAGTCTTCGTCATCGCGCCGCTGTTCTTGACATCCCGAAAAACTCAGAAAATACTGAAAATACTCTCTTTCCTGATAATTGCATCAATGAAGAATGGACAAAATCAAATATAATAACAGTAAAAAGGATGACTATGACAAAGCCAATTACTACTCCTTTAAATCTGAAACTAATAGTGAGATACGACGCTGTCAAAATTATATATTTTCACTGGGTTTATGATTGGTCATTAGCAGAAGTAAAAACTCGGTAAGCTGTTTATAAGTACAGTGCTCAGCAGAAGTATGGAAACGTTTGGTTTATCTATTGTAAGATTGTTTATAAATTAGCGCAAACTGCAGCCAAAAAGCTGAAACTTGGGCATTTTATTGAGAAAAGGACGGGCTTGCAGATGCACTATAATTATTTAAATTGATAACGTGGTTCTGGCAATCTGCCAATTTAAAGTCAACCATGCTGATATTCAGCCGCGAAAAAATATGAAATTATTATTATTATTTTAAAAAGATACTTACTAAGTATTCAATAACAAATGTACAGCCAATTATAGAGGTGTAACGGGGTCGGGGTTTTCAAAAAGTCGGGGTCGGGGTCGGGGTCGGGGTCGGGGTCGGGGTCGGGGTCGGCGTTGATTTCAAAAATTGGGGTCGGGGACGGGGTCGGGGTTGGAGAGTCAGGGTCGGGTTTTGTCGCGGTCGGGGTTGATTTCAAAAGTCGGGGACGGGGTCGGGGGTGGGGTAACCCCGCGGGGTTACCCCAACCCCGTTACAGCTCTAGCCAGTTATAACATTGTTATTATTTGTGTTTAAGAATGTGCTTCCATATTTTTGGCGGCTGAACTTCTGTATGGTTGCCTTTCAACTGGCAAATTGCTCGAACCGCTTAACTGATTATAGTTATTTGTAGTGCATCTGAAAGCCTATCCTTTTCTCTACAAAACAGCCAAGTTTCAGCACTTTGGCTGCAGCTTGAGCTGGTTTATAACCAATCTTTTAAGAGAAAAAATGTTTCTATACTTTTGTTGAGCACTGTATAGTAGCAATTTTATCATCAGCTTTCGTCGTTAAACTGATCTGCCAACACAGCTCAATGGTATGGTGTTTAGTTTCCTTTTTCTGGGTTACTGAAGTCATTTTTCATCACAAAATCTTTAAACAAGCTGCTTGTCCCTATGTGTTGCGAAGAATTTTTATCTGTTGTTAACTGTTTCTTTTTTTGCACGGATTTATTCTATCATCTACCGTTATTCCATAAACAACCATATAATAAGATGGTCCATAGGGAGAGTGAGACAGCAAGGGTGAGCTGACTGTCTCCAAAAGTTATAACAAGCGAGTTCTCCTTCAGGTGAAATTGGAGCTCGCCGCAAGGAGCTTGGTACTAATGTTTGCATGATTATAAGCGATTGTACCAGACAACAATCATATCTAGCTTTTAATGTAAACTCTGACGCCATAAGGAGCTCCAAGCGTTTCGCGTTCGCTCAGTAATCTGTCCCTAAGGAACAATTAAATCGCGATTTTATGACACTTAGCGTTCTCATAGTTAACAGCAAAAATCCTTGCACAATACGATATCATATAAGCATGCATTATACTGTGAAAATGTTTCAGTAACTTTGCTGCTTACTAATATTGATATCGATTTTTTGGGTATGAACTGTGCCTTTTGGATTTAAACTTAAGTCAATGATATCCATGTGCCAACAACGGCTTCACTACTCCAGGCCCTCACAATATCCCTTTCTTACCAATAAGTAGTGCAATAGCAACTAAAAAACCATACACGCTACAAATGTGATTTTCGAAACGAATTGAATATAAAACATCAGGCATGGATGCACTTCTGTGCAAAGCGATAGGGTGGAACGCCTGGACTTGCTAAAAGCGGAGCATTCGCACTTAGCGCTAGCAAAAAATGTGCGCTCTGTAGTTTTCGATCTTTGCCATAAAAGAGTGTCGCGACGAAAGTTTTGTATGCCAAGCGCGCATACAGTATACTGGACCAAAATAGAATTGCATGGGTTGGTATGATAACTTTATTGTACACTAATATAATATGATTGGGGGAGGGGGGGCGCAGAAGAGCTAGTCTAACAAAACTGTAGCTAAGTAGTAGGTTTTAAGCAGCTACTCAGCATTGGTAATCTAAATGTTAAAATTCTGATTGCAGAATGTTACTTCAAGGAAACTACAAAGTATTGAAAAATAAGTTGGGGATGATTTAACTTTTGCGTCTATTCCAAAATGAGTACTTATTCTTGTTGACAAAGATCATATTAATGCCGAAAATGGGATAAATGTATTCCCACAATTATCAATCAGGCTGATGGGATCATTTACAGTGCCGTCCAAAAGTTTTGCAACACTTGGTTTTGTTTTACAGGATTGCTGGTAAGTCAAAGGGAAATGTAGCTAGAAAGCTGAATACTGACTATT
>NIUQ01000423.1:0-56220 GCA_002796945.1 Plectus sambesii
TGAATGTCTCATTTTTTAGCATATCCTACATGGTGACAATAAGCCGGATGTCTTGTATACCCCATCCTCCAGAATTAATCAACACAGGTTTGCACTTTTCGATATCTGTAAAGCCCTGCGGGCAGTCTTTTACGTCCGTCCTGTGTGCCTGTACGCCGATGTATCATATACCCAAGCATAGCAGGTTCATCGACAGCGACAAGTTAAACTGAAATTTTGAGGACTGGCTGTTTAACAAGCTCTGGTTTTCTTTATATTTCATTGCACTAGCTTTAGTTATGATCACTTTTATAAACTAGTTTAAATTGAGCTAAAGAGTTTTTACCGAAACAGTGTTATACCGACTACTACAAAACAGAGGTGGAATGACATGAAACAGCCGTTGGTGTGATTCGACAGCAACGATCCAAATGCTTTTAATGCTCGCTTTTTTCAGTAGCAAGTGATTTTTCTTCTCGCTTGCTCAGTGTTATCGGTAATCTTCACTCGAAGGGAATCACGCATATTTCTGACAAAGAAGAACATCCTAAGCACCCATATAAACCGATAAGTTCAGCGCAAGGTGTGAGGATATATGGTGTTCAAAGTGAGTGATAATTCATGCTTGTAATTGATCGAATTCAACCCTTCTTCTTTTCCATGTTTATCTTTGGGTTTTTACTATTGATTCAAAAGGTGCTGAATAATACTGTTTAAAGTTTAAAAATTCACTATTGAAACATTGTAATTCAGTGCCTCAAAAATGAATAGTGAGCAACGGAAGTAAATCACTAATGGGAGAAAGGCTGGATAGGTTGTATTTAAACTGATTGGATAGTGTTGTAATTTTACCCCTCTCTAATTAAGTTATAACTTGTCTACAAAAATGCTTTGCTCATTTAGCCAACGATGAATACAGCGAATACGAAGAATTTGTTGAACAGCCCCCAAATAAACGCATCGGCGGCTCGAAGCTTCAACCACCACCGATCTCTGCTCACAGCAATGGTTCTTCGTCAAACGCGCAGTCCATCGGCCTGGAGCTGCCACCATCTGATGCACAATATGCAGCAATCGACGGTGGTGACGAAGGAGTTGAGTACGAAGAAGGGGGCGCGGGTGATGAAGTTTATGGCGGCGAAGGAGGAGCAGGGGCTGTTGATGGTAATGCAGGAGGCGGGGGCGACGAAGGCGGCGAGGGCGGCGAAGGAGGCGAAGGAGGCGAAGGAGGCGAAGGAGACGAATGCTTCACAAGTCCAACCGGTACGCAAACCATTTCGCTTTTTTCGCTTTTTCTTACCGTTTTCTTCATTAATCAGAGATCGGATACTAACTAATAGTATTGCATTGACAGCGTCACTACTGACTATAAATGCGATCAGTTCAGCTCTATTCGGTCAAATATGAGCACTTTTAAAGATCGGGTACAAGTACTAATGAAACATTCATGGTTTACACTAAAATTGCAATGCATCGGCGTCACGTTTCGATTGTTCGCTTGGTCACAGTTTGTCATTCTCTGTTTTCGATACGTCGACTGCATAATATTTTCCAACAACTTACCAACCTGTCGCCAACTTGTCGCAAGTATTATATCGTGTGATTTCTCGTTATTCCAAAAATTGGAGAGGTGCTACTGCTGGACTAAACCGCGCTTGATCGAACATATCTATGCAAATGACGAGATACCGTTTCACATCACAACTGTGGCTTCTACTTTAATAAAGAGATGTTACGCGTCAAACATGAAGGTTTCTATTTTGAAAACAAAAATTCCTTAGTCAAATTGATAAAAATAATGTCATTATTGATTTGAATAACGATTTCTTTCCTTCAGAAAATGGGAGGGTTTCATATCGTGTACTTTAGCTAAAGTCATACTAAAGACCTATTCTTTATCATTGCGTTAAGTACAACTTTAGTTAAAATACGCGATATGAAACCGGCTCAATGTGTTTATTAAAGTAAAAATAGTAAGTTTGTCCTATCGAGTGGCCAAATGTCCGTTCCTCCAACACGCCTCGTCGGTGCTGATCTTACCACAATTTATTATAATGCAGGACACAAATGCTGCAGCCGGAAAGTTGAGCAGCTCTTGAAAGATCTGCAACAGGTCGTTTGTAAGATGGATGAGCACGCCAACGACACCAGCATTAAGCGAGAAATGTTGGCCTTCATCAAGGTGAGATGTTTTCCTTTTGAATTACAACACAATAGTACTTGACTAAAGCAAAACTTGCTCATGACGTGCGTCTAGCAGCGGTGACATAATCGCTTTTGAAAAAAGTTATATTTAATGTATCCGTGCATGGGCATTTTAAAAAACAGTTAAGTGTATTTGGAGATTTCTATGCTGATGAATATCTTAGTTCTATGTATAAGGTTTTCAAAAATTAGCCACGGGAGCGCATATTCAAGAAGCTCCGGTATGACAAGAGAAGACATTTTCTCTCGGTAGCTATTGTCAAATTTGCATGGCCATTTTGGATCTTATAATTGAACAATGGTAAACACGAATTTTTTGTTAGAAAAACAAGAAAACGTGTGAACATCACGAAACAGAAAAAGTATAAAAGACAGTTGATAACCGGGTTTAATTGAGAGTGATGACCTAGAGAGCCTGCCGCATGATTAACATGTCGTATATTTATCTACGATGCGAATTGTCATTGATAACGAAGTGTACCATTGAGTACGCTCGTCTTCTGCATGACTTCAGCTCTATGAAAAAGCGCTATCGTTTGCAGACAGATAGCGTGTCACGATATGAACGAAAATTAATAAATACCACTAAAAGCGGCTGTACAAGCCAACATATGGACGGAAAATGATATTGCGCCATATTTAGGACGAAGCAAAGAAGAGATTCCACGATGATGGCTCGGGCATGGCGTTCGACGTGCTCATCGGCAATGGGGAATATGCAGCAGAGACGAACGTTCCCAAAGTGGAGCCGAACGCTTGCAAAATGGAAATCAGCCTCGGCAGGCGCCGTGTTCAACGCGCCGCTCCCTTGCGAGACTTCCGTGGGCCCTCTTTGGGACGTGCCTTCCAGGTTAAAACTGCATTTCTCAAGAAGCTGACTGTTCTTGTCAAGCAAATAGGTTAGTTGAAGTTTTCAGACAATTTACATTATTTTAGGGAGCTAAATTTGCCTCACAGCCATCCATCTCTTAATCAGCACGCCATGTGCTAAATATAGAATTAACCACACCATTCCCTGGTTCTTGTGGATGCAATAGTAGAAGCTCCATATTAAATAATAAACGCCAATCATCTTTTGTAATTGCAATGATATAACGTTTCTCTGTTTCATCCCATTCCTCGCAAATGCACTGGAAACTTCCACAAAATTATTCTCCCCTTTTCCAGGTCAGCTCCTTCAATGCCCGATATTTGCTTTGTTCATTAGCGTATAGTCGCATCATAATGATTACCTAGCAACTGTAATTACAAATAGCTGTCGTAATACAAAAATACTGGGCGTGTGTATGATAGCATTTGTGTTTTTCCTTATTAAAGCCTGCTATATGATTAAGTCATCAGAAAACAAAAAACTGCAGTAGCTATGTTGGCCCATTTAACTATGTTCACATTTTTAGTGTCGGGGGCAAATAATGAAAATTCGAAGAAACTGACATTCAAGGCGGGCAAAGAGTCGCCAAAAGTCAAGGGCGGCGGCGACGGCGCTGGCGGAGGAGCTGGAGCTGGAGGAGGAGGGGGCGGCGGCCCTGGAGCAGGAGCAGGAGGTGGTGGAGGTGGACCATCGGCGAACGCCGCGAATGCCGCTGCGCAAGCAAATGCTGCCAATGCCGCTGCGCAAGCGAGCGCTGCGAATGCCGCAGCTTCCGCAAATGCCGCAAATGCAATCAGTTCGGCCAATGCTGCCGCTGCAGTTGCAGCAGCAAACAAAAATGACGTTTGCTTCGCCGGAGATACTCTAGTAGAGACAGAGGGCGGAATGAAGCGAATGGACCAGTTAGTCGTTGGTGACCGCGTCTTGTCCGCTGATAGAGAAGTGGTAAGATTGTGACAATATTATATTTGTCTGGAAAGTATTTAGACCTTGTGCAAGCAAACGTTTTTCCCATATATTTAGCGCACTGCATTATCAAATTTTAACATATACCTTATCTTACCGCATCGATCTAGACGAGCTTCTCGCCGGTGACAATGTTCATTCATCGCGTTCCATCTCAAGTGGCCGAATTCTACGAAATCGAAACCGCCGATGGTGCCCGTATTAAGCTGACGGCCAACCATTTCATTTACATCGTAGACTGCAATGGCAAAGATGGCCAGCGACGCAAAGTATTTGCAGAAGACGTTCGCCTGGGCAAATGCCTGCTCAAAGTCGTCGATGAAAAGACTCACTTTGAGCCAACACCTGTAACTAATATCACTCGAGTACGTACAGTTTGTCCTCCATTCAAAAATCGTGCGTGACCGCAGTTTTATGAAATAGTGAAATGACGGAAATAGGACCCTGACATTATTATATGTGGGAAAGGGACCTGCTGTCAAAAAATCTGGAATAGTGATATTGAATTGATGCCTTTTGTTCGTTTTAGGTACGCCAGACAGGTATATATGCTCCATTGACTAACAGTGGCTTGATTGTCGTCAACAACTTGCTGGCGTCTTGTCACAGCTCCGTGTCCGGTCAAAATGCAATACATCTGACTTTCTTCCATTGGACCCAGAAGATCACNCGCCAACTTGCTGGCGTCTTGTCACAGCTCCGTGTCCGGTCAAAATGCAATACATCTGACTTTCTTCCATTGGACCCAGAAGATCACTTCCTGGTTCACCTGGGTCAGCGGTTTTGATGCTAACGCTGATCCCTCAGAGTGTGTCGAATTGTCCAACGGCATTCAGTTTGTACTTACTATGCTCGACTATCTCCTCCCACGATTGTCTGTTATTTCTTGATTTGGATGTTGTACATTAGTTAAACTATTTTTCGTCGACCAAAGAAGTAATGCGTAAAAATGAGTAGCAAAAAAACGGGGCGCAGATTATAGAGATCTTAATTTTTAATTGCTCATGTATTTTATGTTTGTTGACGCCGGATTTTTTCGATATAAGTTTGCGAAATGTTTAGAAATGTACAGTTAAATTCTATTTTTCAAACGTTACCGTGTGCTGCTATTTTACGGAAGCATGAAAGCATTTTCAACCCATGTCCATTCAAAAAAAAGTTCAGCAAAACGGCCATTAAGAATATGAGAATGATCCCTGAGCAACGAAGCATACTTAATTCAATTGCATAGATAAAAGAGTGCCAAAACGGGTGCATGTTGTATTATTGAACGAATACTTTTAACTTGAAAATTACGCTCCGGGGCTTAATGTCGAGAAAGTTTTCAAAATTAAGCCCTATGAGGCGTAACGCTTGATGAGCTCAACAGCCAATTGAGCTCAACACTCGATGCTTATCTCAAAATAAATCTTTTTCATAAAAAGAACTGAGTATTGTGTATTGACTGTTGAGATAGTTTTATGAAACAGGTCTGACACAAAAATGTTAATATACTTTATTGTACCATTGATTATGCAGTGTTGTACAGTACGTCCACGACACACTCAGCCAATTGAATTCGTCAGAATTTTGCAACAACAACCAGATACTGCGGCTGGCTTCAAATGCGATCGTAAAAGATCCAGTCTGGGTCATCTGTAATCGAGTACACGTCGCTACCGGATATTGTCATCGGCATACGATAGGAGACCTGTAACGATAAATTTCACAATTACATTTTTGTTAATAATCATCGAGCGTCTGTCAAGCATACAACCAAAAAGTGACCACCAATAATAACCTGAGCACTTTTCATTATGACTCTTTGCTCCAAATGGGGGCGTATTCATCATTGCCAAGAGGAGTAATCCAAAAGTAAAAACCACTGTATATAAGCGAATCCGCTGTTAGATCTTTTAAGGACCATAATCTTGAGAGCATTAAAGATTACTAGTCCATACATTGATGAAAATGATTCTCGGTTTTGCTATTGTTTAAAACAGGTAATTCGACTACAGTTTATCACAAGGAGTGTACTGTAAGGCGAGAAATTATTGGGTGGTATAAAATTTGGGTGAATTGGGTGATCCGGTCGACCACCTAAGTTGAATCCTATCCAATATGTTTACTCTTATAATAACACTGAGTCAAACCGATTAGTTACCCAAGTTAAGTACTGTGAAGCGAAAAATTGTTGGGTGGGATTGAATCTGAGTGAATTTGATGGTCCAGCCAACTACCGAATTGGTCCAACTGGGCCAGTCACCCAAATTAAGTACCACCCAATATTTCTACCCTTACAGTATGTTCTTTCTCTTTTACCTTCGTTGGAATGCAGGATTGGTCAGTTTGACGATAGTTGAATCCTAGGCAGCTAATTATTCGACTGCACCTCGCTCCGCAGGCATGTGAATCAAGTTCAGTCGTGGCAGATTCCGCTGATTGCAGTTCCATAATCAGCTTTCCCTCAATACCCTTGTAGGATGAATATATGTTATCTGAAAATGTAAAATAAATATTAAACGCTACTTTCAAAAATTGATATAGGAAGTATTTGGTAACACTTATACAAAACAAAGAGTAACAGAGAAAGTTTGATTGACGTTCTAAAATTCATAAATCGGTGAGGGATGTGAGAGATATGCGCCATTCACTGTTGGTGATTATGACTCGATGAAACTGTGAGAGCTGAAGTAAGTTCGGATTAATTATCGATCATTTTGGCAAGGTCTTTTGGCAAGGGACACAGCTGTTATTAGTTTTCTACCCCCAGCATACTGACCCTCGTCTCAAATGATCATACTTCTCTTATTTGTAAGCTTCTTCGCCAGTGAAAAATGCCCCGACCTTGTCATATGATCTCGACAGATTATTCTACTAATGATAAAGCTACTTTCTCAGCTTTCCCTAAAGCGTACGCGCTCAAACACAGCAGGTTAAATGGTTACTTTACTTAAAAGTACTTTGTGAAACGACTCCTTTATTAGCCCCATGTCTCCTCTAATTTTGGTGAACTAATTTTAAGGCAGCAGTTAGGAACTGAAATCAACTGCACATTGACGATTTCTACTGCAATCTTGCACAGGTTCTTACCATATTTCATGCACATCGCATTGATCGCAGAACTGCACAGAGTATGATTGAGATGTGGAATTTCAGAAATATCCCCAGAGCTATTTTTGTTCGAAACCAGTGAGATGCAACTCTGTGCCGGAGCTTCAATGGTGACGTTGCTGAGAAAACGGTAATATGTCCCATTAAACAGCCATTTCAAATCGCCGCTGACATATTGCAGTGATGTAGAGCTGATCACAGAATCTGAGCGGAGAAACACAGATCCTAATTGCGAGACCAAATCAGTGCCAAAGAAGCTGGCTAACGAAGCGTCCGGCACAGCGCACATTTTAGTTGGATTGTCTGTCGTGTCTGAGAGGAAATAGCATGATGAAAACGCGTAGTAGCCGTTCAAAATATTTTCGCACTGAATTTTTAGAGGCGTTTCTGCTGTTGATGTCACTGAAAGTTATAGTATGTATAGTCAGTTTTATTTCACTCAGGCGAAGCAATTTTGCATGAATTCACAAGGCAGCTTTCGTGGCATGAGTAAGCATTCTCATTGCATCTTCACAGGCATTGCATTAATGTAAGCAAGTTGTGTTGTTGCGAGCTGTTACATAAAAATATTGCATAGAAACTTGTTTTGAAATCAATATTACTATGCTTATTTTTCAAATACTAGATGGAAAAGAGTACAGAGAAATAAGTTTATATTTAAGTAAATAGTTAAATCTTAATACACTAAACATCTTGAATGCTTAAAAGATGGGCATTATTTACGCGTTGAAACTGTTTTACCTCGGCAAGCAGCAGTATTGTTGCATGATTGGTATTCGAATATTTTCGTCGAATTGCAACTAGTTCCATTGTTCAAGATTTGATTTCGATTACGCACGCCATAACCACACGTCTGACTGCATTCTGACCAATCCGACCAGCTCGTGTTGCAGCAATCTGTCAAGCTTGTTCATTGACTTAAGAAATAGAGTAGCACTTTTCCTGTTAAAACTTTGATGCTATGGATGAAGCAGGTTCAGAATAGTTGGCTGTCACATGGGTACCCTAACAACTGTCAAAGAACACGAAGCGCTTCTTTCAAAGATCGGTCGTTTGCACTTTATTTAATCGTTGAATTCAATAAATTTGTTCATATTCTAAACACTAGATTCATTTTTAAGTTGATTTTAAGTACTAGTTTAAATAGCGTAGTTACGGATATAAATTATATCCTTATTTCATATTGAAAATATTTGAAGAAGAATAACAACTGACTGCAGTAAGTAATTGAGTAGACTACAGAGGTGTAAGTAGTGACGGTGCCACTGATGATTGCCGTGCCGCATGGATAGGTTGAGGGCGTGCCAGGACAACTCTCGTCGCAATTAGGAACGGTAGACACGTTGACGTAGGCCGTGAACGCAGAAAGTGGACCGTAATAGCAGTACCCTTCAAGCTTCGCCCACGTATGAAGTCGTATTCCTTAACGATTTCACAATTTATCTCCTCAGTGATAGAGTACCATTAAGATATTCGACTTTTGTGAATCAGAGAATGTGCTTAAATAAAAAGAATTTTCATCTAATGCGTTTACATTTTCCAGCTAAGGTTGATTTAACTTCTCTTAAGCTCACACATAATCTAACATGCAATTCATGGGCCGGCTTCACATAGCGTACTTTAACTAAAGTCGGACTTTACGCAATTATAAAGGATAGGCCTTAAGTACGACTTTAGCTAAAGTACGCGATGTGAAACCGGCCCCATGTATGCCGTCGAAGAGGTAGATATGTCGCATAGCAATAAATCGATAGTGATCATATCTCAAAGGCAGTGAAAAGCGTTGTTGTCGCTGAGATAGCGATCAAGTTAGTTGCAAAAAAAATAGAGATCATTTTTGAACTACAAAAAAATCGGTAATTCTTTTCGTAATAACGGAATCGTAAATCAAGTGAGCAGAATGCCGAATGAGGCACTGCCGTGCTTTAGGAGAAAATTTGAATCTCGTGGTTGTAGCCATGGGTCTTGTGGTTGCTACGCGTTGATGACGCACTGATGACGGACTTGTTGCTTTGCAAACGACAGTTATAGCTAGGTTGCTGCCAGCGTGGCGATTAGCAGGAAAGAAACAACACATGTGACAGTTAATCCGCCAACAACGCGTAGCAATAAAGTTCTAGCCTACGACTGTGAAATTTTTCAGTGGTTGCTGACGTATTGTATAAACTGTTTTTAGCGGTATCGCTTTTAACGATAATTTTCTTACAATGTCTAGGTCTCATCGGGTTCAAATTTTCGGTTGTCTATGTTTTTTTAAAGGGCAAAAACTGTTTATGGCGACAAATTGCTCATACCGGTCAAAATCTATCTGTATTTAAGGTAAAATATTAACTCAAATATAGGAGTATTTGAGTTGAAAATGAACATTAATGGATAACTGATGGATGATATCAAAGCCCATAACTGAACTCTGAAAAAGGCGGGGGCGCAAATGGCTTCAGCACCGCTGAATTGCTACACGAACGAATTTGTTACTAAAATGCGAAACCTAGCATTTCGATGCAATTTTTCCCTTTTTCACGCTGTGCAAATGAAAATTAATAGAACGATATACAATCTTGCGCACATTTTGACTTTCATTACATAGCGTTAAAAAAATAAGATTGCTCCGTAAATTTGAAAAGTTTTTAGAAAGAGATTCTCTCATATTTTGCTGTTATTTTTTTGTCATAAACCCGAAGGAAGTTAAATGAAACCGAAAGCTTGTGCGTTGACAGAGGCTGCTTCGTTCAAGCATTCCTCGTAGCTGATTTTCTCTTTCATATCGTTGACAACAATTAGTGAACCTGGCGTAGAACCAGGAAGCCGAAAACAGCCTTGATATTTCACCGCGCCTGAAATCATTTAGAAGCAGTGCTCAAAATCTAAACCTAATACAAGCATTTAAGAAGCATACCTATATCACCTCTTACAACGTTGAAAAGAAAAATGAGAAGAGAGAAATAGCGGTTCATTTGGTTGTGTTTGAGGAAACTGGCAGTTTCGGTAGAATTAAAAATAAATAGTGAAAATATGGATTTTAATGAGAGAATTACAATGGTCGTTCGATAGTGATGAACAACTGACGTCTGGTTTGCTTTTCCGAACGTGCTGATCTATTTAATTCATCTGACAGCTCAACGTTCCCTGGCGACTAGATTCGTTGCTTAAACAGACTGCGTAGTAGAAGCAATCATTAGATAACCATTAAATGAAGAAGAGAACGACGCGCAATTATACAGTAACACTAGCATTAACATATTCACAATGCTGGCCATTATTCGTCAGCTTACTCAGTAGGTTCTTTGAACAGAAAATTAGCAAAATTTAATGGCGGCTGCCTCTTTCGTTTAGCATGATGTAAAGGTAACGCTGACATGAAAAATGTGACAGAAGGGCGACGAAGGCATCGCTGATATGATATGTGTGATTGTATTTTATGAGCAGAATAAATCAGACGTAAAATGTCCGTTAGAGATTGACAATTCAGTTCTGTCTACTCGAAGTGCACTTCTTAGTTTTCAAATGGCTAACTAAATCACGTGAAATTTTAAATGCGCATTCTATGGACTAATTTCGAAATTTTGCAAAAACAATTTCATTCCATCGCTTTTAACGAATATGGCGCGTTTGAATCTTTGAAGCTAAGTTATTTTAATTACGCTGGCCAGTTCGTGATGAACTTGGTGCATGCAGTTGCGAAGGATATTGATCCTACATCCTAAAAGTTAAAATTCTACTCTTTCAGTTGTGCAATATATTTTTATTAAAAGTAAACTAATCTTGAGACAATAAGTGAGAAAATTTCAAGTCAGAAGTATGCGTTCTATTACACGGTTCTTTGTCGCAACCTTTCTACTATTGTACGATATCACAAGAAATTTAGAGTAAAAATGAGTTCTGCAATCGTGGCAAAAAGTTTCTTGATGTTACGGCTTTGCAGCTAAAAGTGATTGTTAGTCCGGGTGTTTCTTGAATGAGATACGGAATCGTATTAACACATAAAACCTAGATTCATACTTACTCTTAAGCAACGGCTTAAAGACTGCTAAAATGAATGTTTTCCCGCATCATTTAAATTAAAGGTTGCAAAACGGTCAGCCTATTTCTGACTTTCAATCTCTGCATTACCCCACTTTAGATGAAGTTGCTTTGTTTTTCAAATTCCTGCAAATCATAAATGCACATAGTGAGTAGACGATATTCGAGGTACGATTCAAGTCTTGAAGTTATCTTTATTGTTTTAGTATAACCATAGCGCGTGATATTTTCGTTTTATATGATGCTGAACGATGCAAACTTTAAAATATTTCACCGCAAATATCAATTGTTTCAATTCATTTTGAACACATTGTAGCCATATATTCAGATTCTATCGTAAAATGTCCAGTTTTCGTCGTCTGCTATGTCGAAAATATGATATTCTTCCATCCCCACTCCCGTTCGTAAGGATGCCTGAATATCAATCACGATAAAGTCAGTTTGCATTCCAGCTGAGTGACAACATGCGCAAAAAGTTTGCGAGGCATTTCGTAATTTCTTGGGAATTAAAATCCTACAAATAAGCGTTTTCTATGCTACCTACCACCCTGATCCCAAAAATAGATACTTCCCAAACACGTGTCAAACTTTGCTCTCAAGAATATCGCCTCAGTACGGCAGTGCATCTAAAAGCGTTCGTTCTTTATCTAAACGCTTCCCTGGGCTTTTGTGTCTAAGTTTATTTGAATCATAGCTTTAGCAACGATGGAAAGCATCATCTTTTATGTTATACTCATGTCACGCTAATGCTAATAAGAGAATTTTTGAAGCCAGTATCAACAGATTGCTTACTTTTGCTGGAATGCAGGACTGATCCTTGGAGTTGTAGCTGAATCCGAGACAACTATTTATGCGACTGCACCGCGCACCGCAAGCGTGAGCGTCGAATTCAACCGTCACTGGTTCTGGAGATTTCGACTCGATCAGTTTCTTGCCAGCTCTCGCTTCGTACGATGAATAGATGTGATCTAAACATGCTCGCATAAAGTTTACGTCACGGTAGCTTACCAAGTGACATTGTCACGGTCACTTGGCTTGTTGTGTAAATGTTTATTGAATTTATCAGAAAATACAGGAATAAGAAAAATATCGCGTCGCCACTTTTACAATAGTTTTTTGGCGTTGATTGTTTAAGCCACCGCATTAGCGAACCCCTGCGAGAAGATGTTATTGACTTTTCGATTCATTCTTGGCGCGCTAGTTAGCACGTAGCCCACTGTGAGGCAGACTTTAAGATCTATTTCACGTAAGATGAAATATCTGTGATGAAAGTGACGCGAATATCGACAAACTAGCAATAGTACTGCTCAAAGAATACAACTCTTACTTAGGCAATAATCAGCTCGTTAATTTTTTGCCGAATACTCTCATGCTAGTATTCACGCGATAAGAGCGTTATAAATCATTTCAATAAGTAAAAATTGTTCAAAATTTTGTATTATCGCAGTAAATTGCTGAACGATCTCTTCTCATTTCATTTCTGGACAAAAAATGGGTTTTTACAGCTTACCACAAGATTTCATACTAGTATCGTCAAAAAGCGGTGTATTTACTGTTACTGTAATAAACGTAACCGAAAAGCGTGTTAGTGTTATTAAAAATGTCGGCTCACCTGTTTTCATGCATAACGGACAAGCAGTCATTGATAAGCTGTAGTCAGATGAATCTAAAAGCGGCACTTCCAGTTGACTGCCGATGCTGTCCTTGGACGAAACTGACGCAAGGCAATTTTTATTTGTACCGTTAATTGAAGCATCCAAATGTGGATATCTCTGGCCGTCCAGAATCCATTCCATACCAGCAGTAGTATACTGTAGTACAACCAATGCGTGCGCACTCGTCGACGATAGAAGTTCCGAGCCGAGTTGCTCAACTAAATTCGGTTCGTACAACGCAGCTGAGGTTGCGCGTTGACTATCGCAGACAGAATAACTGGTACCCCTCCCTACTGTCGTGTTGCCAACAAAGTAACGAGTTGAATATGCATATTACCCGTTTCTGACGAGCAAGTTGTTTTAAAGGTTGTCATCATTTGAGATATTTATGAGATGGATATAAATTGATTTCAAGACACAGATATATGACCAAAATCTAAGTCAAGGCACAGCGAGTGTGCAAACTTATTGAGAATTCTGGGACGAGAACAACTGGGGGTGTTAGATGGAAAATTGTTACATGGAAACTTTTTATACTCTGGAGTGTTTTAAAAGCAAGGGATAAATCAAAAATATCACAACAAAACTACCTTTTCTCTTACTCTTCTTTATCTGCCTAGTACTTATCAGATAATGTTAATACATACCGCTACAGTTAGCGTCGTTGTGGCAAGATTCGCATTCTGACAGCGACGAAGAGTTGCATGCTGCTGAGTTGTACCCAGTCTCGATGTAATTACTTTTGCCGTTATTGCATGTTTGCATGCGTGCCGACCAAGTCGACCAGTTCGATTCTATACAGACTGAAGAAAGAAATTTTGCCTTCTTTTAGGTTCTTTTAGCCTTTAAAAGAAGTAATTAAGTTTGCAGTTGTCATGAGCTATGACCGAGCGGTCTATCCGCACGTTCGCACATGAGGCCACTGAGAATCGCACAATTCTGCAGCACCTGAGAGATATCGTTTGATTATTGTAAACTTAATGAGTTCTTGCACGTTTTTTGGGCTACTTATAGTGATCAGATCATAAACGATTTCCAGAAAACTACTGTTGATGACCGCTAATGACTGCATTTTTTAAAATATCCTTGCACGAATATATAGCTATCCTAACTAAGAGTGCCTTGGGAACGACAAGACAACAGGCGTCCTTTCAACATACAGAAGTTAAACTTTCGAACAAAATTTCAGTACGCTTAACATATTATATCTTCCCCAAGCAAAATATACTTGAGGAATACATTGAATCTATTTTATTAATACGTTTACATTACTTTAGATGCTAGCCGTTGAATAACAAACATTAATTAATGGAATAGTAGTAACTGTACAAACCCGTACATGTTGAATGCGGAGCAAAGTCGGAATAGGATTCAGTCTTCTTTCCGGATGGAGAGTCATTATCTTTTGCGCAAGATGCATTGCAGTCAATTATATTAATGCTTTCGCCAACTGACACGGCATTTAAATTAGCAAAATAACAAAACTGTTTAGCTGCGTCTTCAGAATTTCTTAGATCTGCAATGATGGCGAACTGTTAATAGGCGAAGTAGTAAAAAGATTTTGTTAAATTACTTATACAATCACTTACAAGCCACTAACAACAGTAGGGGAAATTTACCATTGCATGCAAAAAATAGAAAATTGACGACGTGCGCAGCCACTCATTGCTTAGGTTCTCCTATGTTTTGCATTGGTGATGGTAAATATAGACCTACTGGTGTTAGGCGCTTGTCAATCACTTAACACAGAACTTGACTTTATTCAAACATTGCTGCGATATTTTTAACGTTTAAGGGAAGCATCGGTTTGGGCAATGTACCGCTGGTCGTTGTTAATTGCAATTAACAAAGCTATCAATAAAGTTAATTTATATCTCCGGAGCTTGGAGGAAGAGGGATCAAGTTTCCCTTCGACATACATTTTTGTGAAACAAAAACTCTGCAGCTCCAATAGAGATATTGCCACATATAATATTTAGTTAATAAAATCAAAATCTCTCTGAGAACAAGAGCTTCGAAAAGCGGTTAATCGATTTTGTTGCGCAATAGGAATAATAAATGATTAGAGCAAAAGCATTATTTCTGCACAATTCAATTCTTACTGAACGCGAGTTGTCCGACAGAGAACGCTTGCGCCATGCATTCGCTCACTTCGATATTATGCTCTAAATTTGCGTAACTAATACGCCCGTCGTATTGATTCCATCCTTCACGCTTGTAGCTATAATCTGAAACTGGACATAATAGTCATACCGTTGGCATTTTCAAATTCCTGAAGCGTCGTACCTGATGATATTCCTGCACCGAATACTAAAAGTATAAGGAGCGACGTGTACAAACATAACGACGGCATGCTCAATAGAATATAGCTTTTACTTCAAAACGGATCTGTGCGTTCAAAAATTCGCTATGAAAGTAATCTCAAATAGATGAGCGTCCAAAGCTAGTCATTTCACTGCGAATTGACATCGTCAGCACGTTCGCTCGTCTGGTTGCTACAATACCGATCAATGTAATGGGGATTGGAGAATATAAAATGATGTTTGGCTGGAGACTCCATCGCAACTCGCGCGTGATGGGGGACGGAAAATCTCTCTTGCTGTAAATCGAGCTGGCTGAGGGAACTATTGACCGCTGCTGCTGTACGACCAATTTAACAGAAAATTCGCAGTCGGGGCAAAATATTGTATCAGATACTGCTTGTCATTGTCATGTCAAGGCGGATGCTGGCAGAACTACTGCCCGGCGTGGCCGTTGTCTAATCATTGCCATTTGAGAATTTCATTGCGACAGAACCGCTGGCTTAAATTTGTTCTTCGTGTGGTTTCTCGTTCCCTCAGAAATGAATGCTCTTTGCGACGCATTGCAATAGACATGAAATTACCCTTTCAGCACTTTAGTGATCGTCTCAGTCAACGCAGTTGGTGACCGGTTACCTTGTGCTACGATTAATTAAATTTTGAATTCAGCTGAGGCCAAAGCGTCTGTCCCGATAGGCAGCAAGGGCGGCCGATCGTTTGGATTCTCGGCCCCTGACAGTACAGCGCGATCTCTTTAGCGACAACACGGCGCCTCCCTCGTCACAGCGCACGTGGCGTGTGTGCGAGTCTCCGCACTGTTCGCTCGCGTGCCATACGAGCGAGTGCAAGTTATTTTGAGGGAGGACGCTAGCCGGAGGTATTTTTAGCTATATTACCCTCTGGAGAAAGCCGGTTCGCAGAGGCGAGTTTAAATAATAATCGTTTTCATTTAAATGGAGCACTAATTCTGCATTCTTCTCCATCCAAATAAATTACATTCTCCCCTTTATACGGAGAATTACGTTTTCCAGTCGTTTGTCTGCCTGGTTAAACTCTTCCTTTTGTAACCGCCTGCACAATAAAGATTTATTCAAGTTGTCGTTGTGCTGTATTCTTCGTCAATCAACTCAGAAGAAAACACTTGCGACCAAGTTCAGTTATCTTCTCAGTAGAAAGTACCGGTAAGTGACCAAATGACGGTATTTTCGACTGCGCAATCAGCACTCTTTTACATAACTATTTCATCTACATTTAATTGTTCGCATTGCTTTCATTTCTTTTTTGATACGTTATAGGCTTTCAAAGGCGATCCTTAATGATTAGACCGCATGTCCTCCCGTCGTTCCCCCAATGATTTGCATGCGCGTTTGTTTTAGGGTGCTTTATATTTATGGCTTGTCGCATGTTTAGTTTCACGTGATGCACATTTTCAATTATATAATAGTGAGCCAGATCTGTTCATGAAACACCAGCAATGCTTTATTTCGTTAGACGCACAAATTTTCAGCTTAAAAGTGCATATCAGTAAAGTATTCTAGTTAATCTGCGCAACAGCTACTATTAAACTATATTAGTTGCAGACGACAGTGCAATATGTATCCATCGAAGCTCAACTCAGGAAAAGATACTGTTAGAAGTTTTACAATAAGATTAAAGAAGATAACATTACCAGAAAATGTGAATAAATTTGACAAGAAGGGTTTTTTGTCTGCAGATGCAGGCAGCCCGTCCAACCTGCATCGGAAGATTGACTTTGCTGACGAAGAGCCAAATTGTAATAATTCCCTTCAAAACAATATTAGCGCCTTGGAAAGAACTTCAAAACCGCCTGAACGTTCAGTGCTTGTTTGCCAGTTTTGCGCCAAGTCATTTATTCACAACCATATGCAGCACGCTTTCATTTGCCACTATAGACATAATACCGTATTCTGTTGTATTGCAAAATGCAAATTCGAATCGAAATTTGTGCACACGGTGCAATTTCACATACAAGCAGTGCATAAGAGCAAGCGAAAGCCGATCAACAAGTTCGAGGAACATTTAGCTGATATTCAAGCGTTAACGAAGGACTGTTTTCCCGATTGGCAAGAAGAGAAAGGTCGACGCAGTGATCAGCTGGCAAAGAAGAAGCGAAGCAAAGATGGTCTGAAGTGTAACATATGTATAGCGATCGTCAAAAATCGCGACCATGCGACGACGCATTTAAATGCTATGTGCTACTTAAAATGCAAAAGGTCAGCTTTTTATTGACGGTTCTTTCGGTAGAAAGTTGTTTGGATATGGGACGACGTTGGAGAACTATTGCGTCAAGCTTATCTTAAAGAAGTAAGCGCCGTTCAGCGTCCGAGGAACTAAACTGCCCTCCACCTTGCCTGAGTCCATCTCTGGCTGTCTCACTAAAATAAAGAATCTATTCAAAAAACCGATTTCTATAATCATTATGTATTCAAAGTTGAATGATTATTGATTTCAGATGTGCTTTTTCTGCTAACCTAGTTCAAACGATGCGGAAACATTATGAAAAATGTCACAAGGAGTTTTACTGGAAAGCTGAGGTCGATACAAGCAATTACGCGATAGCTTACAAGAAAGTAATGAAAGAATGTTTCGGTCGGTCGCCTGGGCTACAATCGTCAAAGTCGAATGCGGATTCTTCAAGAAGCTCTGAATGTACATCGCTGAGTGCGAGCGACGTTCTCAGCAGCGCAACGTTCAAAGTTCCTTCAGTACACGATAACAGTCGAATTGAAGTTCAGAATGAGCCAGAAATTTCTATTGTCAAGGCGGTCGATTGCCACCCATCAGTGGTCAGCAGACTCTTGCCACCAGTGTGGGGCGGCGTTCGAGTCAAAGAAGAAGACGATTTACCGTTGTTTCTCGACCGCAATCGACCTATGAATTTGTCATCGATCGCGCCGTCGTCAGTTTGTAGCAGGGCGCAGAGCAGTAGTACTTACACAGAATACTCTGAGATGGATGCGTTTGCTTCATCGAACAGAGCTTGTTCTGTCACGCCCGAACCCGCTTATATGCATTCAGTGAAACCTGAACTGGAATGCGACAGTCAGTCGCTGTCGCCAGCCTTATTGCCAACTCCCGAACTTCAACGACATCTGAATATCCATGCACCAACTCAGGACAACGCTGGTAAGCTAATTTTTGGTTAAGGGATTATTTTATCCAAAAGGTTTTAATGGCAGCTTTTCAAATATTCGATTAGGCTCCACAGGACTTTCCGATTAGCAGCCGCCGAGGGTCTTATTGAGTCTGATTTTCCGAATTTTCTTCGCAAAAGTTTTGTGCGCTGTGATATCAACCAGTCCACCGATGCCAAAAAATACCAATACTTTATAAAATGATCCCCGAAGCCTCAGCGAAAGCCAAATGCTAACCGTGGAACTTCTAATAGGAAACTCAGCATTTAAAAAGCTCATCTAAAATTTTTAAAATCTTACTCACAATCAGTGATATTACCGACATTTGTGTATAATTCTGTTTCTGATTTTCGCTGACTTCATTCAGGGATAGAGGTAGGAACTTGCTAGCTAAATATTTTTGCAGGCAGTGAAATGGCAAGGTACTCTTCAACAATTGACATCGAAGCTCTACCAAATTCATCAACAAGCGCCTCTTCTCAGACTGTAAATGCGTCTGTAGTAGCAGCTGTAGTTGCTTTAACACAAGAAATCATTGCAAAGCAGAATCAACTTATGGATATTCTTCGCACGAACAATCTTTTTCCTAGCAATCAATAATGTTCTTTAAATTTCTTTTTAACGCATGATTCCTAAGAACCCTTGACGTTTCTACAGATAATTGTGTCTATGATGCGCTTGAATCGATAAATTGTAGCCTTGTGAATACATAAACGTGGTGCGAACTTGCAAGCACATCACACTAGGAAAGAATTTAGAGAATCAAATATGATTAATCGTATTGAAATGGGCACGGGTCAGGATGACTTTATTAACCAACCGTACTTAAATGATTCTGTGTCGACTCATACAAAGAGAATCTTTAATCTTCTACAACAATCAGAGAAATCAGTTGATTGCGAGGACAGAGTACATTTCGCAAATTTCTTAGAGTTGTCGCATAATTTTTACTACGACCATTACACCTCTTCATTCTCGAAATTCCTTCGTCAGTAAAAAACGTGTACCGTAGCTTCGAGTTGGATGCGAGCGTATCGCTGCGGGATCAAGTTATATGAGTCGAGGAAGCAAAATGTGACACGGAAGAGATAGCATTACCACTAATTTAAATCCCGTCAGTACCTCTTTATAGTGAGATCAAAATTCTATATTTTTATCTTACCGACGAAGGAATTACGAGTAAACGTACTAAGACTACGGTATGTTATTATGGGCAATAAGTGTTTGTATCGCATGATTTAATCTGGCAGAAGTAATTGTGCGCGTCAGTGAATGCCGATGAGCAGGGCAGATTTCTCCATTTTAGGATGAAGCCCGTGAATTTGACATTCGCCACGCATGATCCAGTGCCTGCCGCAGGATAGCCCGACGTCCAGGCCGAGTAGTCATCGGAAGCACTCTAAAATGTGCGACTCATATTATGCTCTTTCCATTTAAAATTTGATATATTCCAAATCAAACCAAGTATTTATCTGTGAAAAAACTTCATTAAAGGATCCAGTTTTATATGAAAAGTGTCTAGGTTGTATTGACAAGGAAACGATTCGGGTTGAAAAATGTTTAGGTTGATTTGGAAAATGTAGGTTCATTGAAACAGTGGGCCGATTTAAAATTACATAGCTTAGTGGAAGTTGTGCTTATGGGATAAATACTATTGCTGCGCTAAATACGACTTTAGCTGCGTGTACGCCATGTGAAATCGGCTCAGTAAAGAATAGGGAATTTTGGTAGGTACTATAAATTTGTTAGAGCTTCAAGAGGTTATTCAGTGGTCGGAAGTTATTTTTCGATATATGCAAGAGCCGATGACGAGTAACCCAAGCAGAACATTTTCTCGAATTGTTTTGTCCGTTCCTGATGGCTTTTGCAAGATCGCAATACATACGTATGTAGGCTGGCGAGTAGTGGTAGGCCCTTTATTGAGTGACCGACCTCTCGACAACTTACAAAACAACACAAATCAATCCTATTTCTCGCACTTCGGGCGATCTCACTCCATCTCGTAACATTAAATCATTCTATAACAATGCATCGTGTCGGGACGCCGGCATCGGCGGGAGATGCGAGAGGCCATTAAGTAGACGTTGGTGTGCCAACGCCTACACGTAACCTTCATGATTTTCAGTGATAGCTACTGTATTGTCCTTTTCTAATAGGACAGAAGCTGCACCAATCAGTTTATTAGATTGTGTCTGCTAAGGTTGGAGTTTGGAAACGTTGAAAGCACAATTTTGGTCCTTCCCATCTAACTAGCCTTTAACTTCCAATAGAAATTATTTTTTATCCTCATAATTCTCTTGGTATGGTGAAAAAATTGAAATTGAGTAAGCGTTGAGTAGAGTGTCAAAATGATTAGGAAACGTTATGTCATACTTAAAAATGGATCACGCTATAATCTTAATAAAGGCAATGGGTATAGCGGCATTCCCTTTTGAAAATACAAAGGCAAACTTGATGTGTGCAATCAAATTAACGATTTACCGTTGTACTGTTTCCATTTCCGCCGTCCCACACCCAGGTTCCCGTTTGGTTGTTCAGTCCAATCCAATATACAGGAGGTCCGGCTGATGAAAAGTATTGCATTGCAAGACCTATAAAATATTATGCTACGTAATAAAATATTGCAACAAGTACTGGGTACAATGTGGTGCGATACCATAAACGGAACGGAGACGTTGAAATATAGCGACATATACGATAATATGATCTGACTTGACAAAACAGGGCGTGAGGCAACCGGTTGGAAATAATTCACAAAGACACTCCATCTTATACTTGATGTATGGAGGACCGGACTTAATAGAGTCATAGGAAGTAATCTCAAAATATTTTGGCTACCGAATCGTTTCATCCTCAGGCAGCCAGGGCAGCTTTCTGTAAACTAAATTCAAATACATTTGCTGTGGTTAAATATAATGGACAGTTGGCCTTTGTCTGAAAGGGACGTCATTTTCCAACGCACTTCACTTCTGGTCAACTGCATTGCTATAAATGGTAAAACCGCCACCAAAACACAATGCTAAGTTAGAAAAAAATGAAATCAAAACACACATTTTATGTTTTATTCAAAGGTATTAGGATGCTTCGAGATAATTTATCTTCAACCACCCCCAAATATGTTAAAATTATCGCAATTCAAGAAACTGTGCCACTCTGTCACCATATTTTAAATTTCTCCAGGATGCAAATAATGTAGCGTAAATAGAGGAAACTTATGAATTTCACGTTGGACCACAGCTAAATAGCTCTATTTACTAGATGTGGAGCAGTAAATGCATTAAAAACGGTTGCATAATGGTGAAATTTGATGAAATTTAACCTAAAATCATCACTGTATATCGTTATCACTGCTGCAAAACAGCGACACATGTGCTTCTATTAGATCAGCCTCTCTAGATCTCGTGCCGTTATATTTGAATGTTTCGCTATATCAGCGTGTGCTTCACTATTTCTTAGTAATGATAGGGAATGAGGAAAATAATGATCATCAGCGGATAAAATTATCGGAAAAGCACACTAAATTCCTCTGAAAACGATTTTGAGTGGAAGCTGAAAATGAACTGACTTTGTGCGAACGAATGCTTGTCTGCATTGAAAGCATCCATAAGATGGCCGTTTCGGTAGGTGCAGGCGCGCTGCGCCGCGTCCCATGGAGCAGGAACATCGCCCGGATAGAGGCATTCTCCATATCTCTTGAAAGAGGATGTTCCGATGAATCCACTAGTAAACTGGAACCACAGGGGCGGGCAGAAGCAGTTTGCTGAAATGTAAAGGATTTTTAAAATATGAATAATTTTGACTTTTAAATCAAATTTTCATTCCGTAAGTACGTTCTCCTCTGAGAGACTAAAAATTGAGTAGTATTGGCTGGTGCTGAGTTTGATTTCTCAATTGCATTCCATGATCACGTAATAAATAGGGAATAGGAATTTGACTTCAGGGAAACAGCATCGATTTCCTTTGCTGCTCAACTGAGAATCTCTCTCAAGCAGTCTTCTAAAAGATAAGAGTTTTCGACATAAATTAGCTATGAGCACTGGAAAATCATCCAGTCAGTATTTAGTAAAGAGCCAATTCTGCCTAGTTAAATGGTTAGCGTGAAGTATGCTCTACTCATTCAGCGAGTCTCGGATGACTGTATGTGTTCCATACACTGAATTAGGTACAAAGCGAATCTACTCTGCTTCCAAAGCTTACTACTCTTCAACCCATTTGATTTTACTGCACTCTCTTAGTCGAGTTCATTGTTTTCGTACCAAAAAAAATTATTCATTTTTTAATGAAATTGTTCATTGAAAAAACAGTGAACTCGAATTAGAGAGCTGAATAAATTCGTTCTTAAGTACGTTTGCACCTTTCAGGCGAGGAGAGCCGGGCAGTACGTACAAATATTGACAATATGCTCGATAATCAGGGCAGAGCTGTGAAACCGGAAATTTGAAATACATTTTTCCGAAATTGAATAACCGAATATGGTAATTATTTAGAGTGTAAATGAATCAGCAATCACTCTAGCTTAATAGGAGAAAAACGAACAGCAAATTTAAAGAATAGGTTATGAGGTCCCATATTCACCTTCGATTGCAATGTATGCGAACCTCCGAAAATATACCCAAACCGTTAAGAATGTCCGCGGAACATTGACGCTCAGCTTACCGTCACACAAAGCGAGAGCGATAGCATTGGTGAAGTTCGCTTGCGTATTTGAAAAGTTGTATCCCGGCGTCGAATAGTCGATAGATGGTGGTGTGGACGTGCTTGATTGGGTGACGGTTACGGTCATAATGGCGTTACCTTCATGCTTCAGCTGATTGGCGATCGGATTAGGATCATTAGGAGCTCCCTTTCTCAAAAAAACACATTTATAGTACTGAATGGAAGAATGTAAGCGAGCAAAAACTTTTACAACATATTATGGCTATAGTGCCGTGTTTACACTTCCCTAATGTGTCGCAGACAGTTTTGGTAGAAAAGTTTTTGATTGGCAATCGTCAATGCAACGTCCTTTCAGAATGATTCTCGCCAAAAAAACCGCTATATTTTACGAAATTTAGACGCGGCACAAGTCGCATCATGTGTAACTCGGCTCAATCTCTTCATCAATGTAGCTTTCAGTTTTATGGCTTTTTTTCTGTCGACAGCTCATCAGCATGTAAGAACTGGCGAAATTTGCTAGTCTTCTTCGACCTAGATGTGCTAATCGGCCGACAGATTTTGCGTCAATTCTTGGCTCAGTAGGCAAAAAAGCCGGTGGTCACAGATACGAGCTTATGAGCAATAGAGAGTAGTTTGGCCAAAGTATCCTATACGTTTCAGGTCTCGTTATTATTTAGCTATTTTTAAGTATCGCGTTGATTCATTTGGTTCCCGCGTAGAACACACATGAATAAATAGAACAGTTATAAATGTACTTTTTTGAACCAATTGGCTTATTTGTAACTATCAGAAAAACTTACTGATTTGAGCTGGTGACAAGAATGATGACATTTCTTGCATTTGGCCGTTGATCGCTAGTTCTGATGACGTCTCCAGCAGTCTTAAACGCGCTGAAATAAAACAGGTTTCGCTGCTTGCAAACGTCAACAGCAAAAATGAGCATCAGCAGTATCACTGCGCGATGTAAAATAGTGGCACATGGATAGATTGAGTTTTTGTTATCAAAGTAGAATACAATTGATGCACCTCATCAGAAATGTCGGAGCGTGAAAAATGCAAATTATTGAACGTACGCTTCAATATTCACTTCGTCGCTCCCATTGTAAGCAATGTTGTAAATTGCGCTGACGGCGTCCGCTGTGCTATTAAGACTGGTCAGGTCGTTGGCGACATTCGTCGAAGACGAAAAGCTGACTATAGCTACACGAGTGTTTCCGCCTGCGACCTGGGACACCGTAAGTCCTCCAATGATACCAGCCAGGAAAGCTTGCGTCTAAATGTGCCAGTTATTACATTGAAATTTTCCCATAAGTAATCATTGCGATATATAGGGCAAGCAAAAGCCCCAGACACCTGAGTCTATTTCAAGCAAACAGTTCAAATTCTAGCAAGATACGATACTAAGCGCGATTTAAACTTCATTATGGGCACTATTTATTTAAGGCTGAGGGTGGCATTCAATGATTGAAAATTTTAGCACAAAATGAGCATTTGGCATAGGAGAATCTTAGAATAATGAAAGTGAGCAAAAGCATCTCGTTTTTTCTGCGAAAGCTTCGACGATTCGTTGGTAGTACGAAACTCCGCCCACAGACTTATGACACAGGACGCTCACGTACTTGTGTTGCATAGCAACAGAGACCAGTTGCCATGCAACACGCAACATATTATGATCCGGTTTTATGGATTAATCATCTGGATTCGGTTCTGATTCTGATCTTATGATACCCCAAAACTGCACTATACAGAATATGTGGACCCGGTAATAATAACCTGAACCGGAACCGAAACCTTTAATTAATTATTCGCGCTCCTCACATAAATAGTCAGAATGATACATATAATAGTTTAAATAGGTTACAGCCTCTTATTCTGTAGGTAAAATTTGTGGCACCAGTGGCGAAACATCACGGCGCGTGTAAACGTGAATTGGCACAATTTCTTGCGGAGTTCGTTGTTTGAACGCAAAACTCAATTGATCGACAGGAATCCAAGTTTATGCGCAGTTTGCTTGAAATAGACTCAGGTGTCTGGGGCGTTTGCGTGCCCTATATTTCATAAAGCTATTGAGAATATTGGAATCTTGATAGAATCTTAATTCTGCGTAACCATGTCCGATATCGATACCCAGATAGAATTTAACTTAATTTCTCAATGCTGAACATTCAGCTATTTTGTAAAACAAGCTTTAGAATGCTGAAATTGTTGTTATGACTCGTCGGGCCACGATAGGATACAAAACTATTCTAGACGATCTAGACGAGATGGCCAAAAAGGAAGAATATTTATTTGAAAAAGAAACCGCGAGCGCTTTAACGAGAGCTACGTCGGCCCTTAATAAGCAAAAGATAATCGGTTGCGTGTTTTATAGCAATATAAAATCAATAATAGAACAGTGCAAATTCATTAAGTGTTGCTCTGAAATAAGCTTTCGTTTATAATTTGAAAGTCTCGCCTGGATGAGCCCTTCTACGGTCATGCTGCTCGAAGTGTCAACGACGAGAACGATGTCCAACCAGATTTTAGCCGGAGTGCAAGCGCATTCCTTGGGACAGTTGGTGGTACTGCAGCTGGGCGCAGCTGGGGCTGCTGTTGTCGTCGACATTGGAGCCCCACTGGCTCCCGCCGTCACACTAGCAGAGCTAGTCGCAGGAGCACCGGTGACGGCTTCAGACACTCCAGTGTTCACTTCAGCTCCACTTGTCATTGGCATACCAGCTGTTATGCCCGTTGATTGCGCTAAACAGATCAATCAAAATATAAATTTACAGCATGGTCAGAGCTTAGCGTGAGTAGTGCGGGACGGCGCTCTTCAGACGGATTTGTAAATCTGATCTTCGATGTTCGAGGGGACACAAAAACAGGGATATGCACTTTGCGGAGGGATTAGGTGTCCCATCGGAACGTGGGCGTGCGAGTATGAGAAGGGAGTAGCTTCAGCAATATTTCAAATATTTTATTAACATCCGTAACTTAATTTGCATGGAGTTAAAATTTTTTTAGTGTTTTGTAAGTTGTAATCGATTATGTAATGACTGACTGTCAGTGGAATCGACGAATAACTTGTAAATTTTTATGCAAGAAATAACTTTAAAGTGTAGAATAGTGGGTGTATCCTAATCTTTTCAGATTCCAAACTCAAGTTTAGGATACTGTAAATCAGGGTACTTCCCTTCTCACCAAATGAGTCATAAGCGCAAATTCGGACGCGTGGAATCAAAAAAATCAGTAATTTGCATGATCCACATGCACTACCGTATACGCTACTGTGTTCAGGCTACAGATGATTGATTTTTTCATCGCACGCCAGTTAATTTTAGCGCAGTCTAGTTTGGTAGTGAGGACACTAGCCGATACTGTATTTGGCATTCAAATGAGGGGTTTGAGGTTGTTTGCTTACCGTTGACATGGCAGAAGACAAACGTGCACAGCAGAAGGAAAAGGGCGTTTCCCGCTCGCCTTGCCATCATTCCGATAGGCACTCAGTGATTTTCAATGGTAGATGTGAGAATGTACTATGCTTAATATGCATTTTGCACTATGAGGTGATAAGCTTATTATTTGCCCATATTTGTGTAGGTTGGTAGCTGTTGACGTATCGGAAGGGCGAGGCAGCGAACCCTTAGCTTTTGTTTGTTCACGCCACCAATCTGTGCGACCGTGTCGGGTGCCGTTCGGGCTGTCTGGATGTTTGCAATAGCGAACTACAAACGTGACAGAGTTCAGTGCACCAAACACAGGACGAACTCTTATGTCGCTGCTCCAGTAGTTCATGCACAAACCTCTGAAATCTTGTAGTAGATTATGAAGCGTTGAATAGTGACGTAAATGGCGCAGACGGCATGAGCAAATTTTCCTAAAGACTTCTGCTGCGCCTCAGATTGGCTGTCTCGGGCATTTGTTACTCTTTCGGATATGCCGTATGACTGAGCGTTTGGCGAGATTGCAGCTATACCCGTGAGCATTTGGAGGGGAGGTTATGCGGATAACTGCCAGTCGAACGCAAGACGTCGAGCTTCGATTCTGAGCGTATTCCCATATGAACGGACAAAAGATGTTCTAGATCCTCTGTCTGCGCATGCAGTCTGCGGACAATTTAATACTTTGATACTGAGTTTTTAGAGCGCGTGCATAATAAGCCTCTTTATCGCAAAAATGCGCTGACGATATGTGGACGTGAAACTGAACGCATAGTATCGCAGCGCTGGGGGAACCAAATATAGCGATGAACAGGCCCAACGTAGAGGAGCTGCCACTCTCTGCCAGTCGGGCTTAGTTTAATTATTATGTTCCTTCCTTTATTTTTAATTGTATGACTGAAAGGGGAGCTTAAGTCAAACAGAAAGCTGACCTAAATATATGCAACAGAAGATGCAAAACCCGAATCCCGTTTATTTCATCGAAACGAGTTGTAAATGAATGAATAATGCGGATGTTTTTAGGAAGCATCCCTAGTTAGAATTCAATCATCTGAATACAAATTGTATGCATTTTGACTGCCTTGTGCTCGAAACTCAAGAATATATTAGAGCTCTGCAAAATGTTACAAGGCGAGCGTTGTGTGACGTTCACTTTTTTTCTCATTTGCAGTCTACTCAGAGCAAGTTGATGAAAATGTGAGACTGTGCTTTAGCGCAAAATAAAAATTCCATGTCATTCATACTTCGAGTGTCTGTATCAAGCGTGCTGTTAGAGTTCTTCATGTCAATCATTCGACAGGTTAATTACATAGAACTTCTCTATTAAAGAACTGGCATTTTTTATTTATATTGAAATGGCGTAAGATTTCATCATGACTGCCGATTTGAACAGCCACTTGAGTGCATATGAGGAACTGCGAACGGTGACATGATTTGTTAGGCAGGATGTACCATCGTCGCACTTTCCTTATCTTATCAGCAAATATGAAATATGAAGTGACGTGGGCTACTGATTCTCACCGTAGGCGACGACGATCAGACGTCTGCTTGAGGTTAACTGTATTTGCATGAGCAGAGCACTTGTTATTGCGCGTGACTTGGTTTTTTGTGCTGCAGTAGAGCCATTAAACGGTTTGCTCTCAAAACAGCATGTGTCATTTTGTGCAAATATTTTTGAGCGTAATACTTTCTTCCCGCGTACTATTATGCGATTGCTGTTGCGGTAAAGAAGTAATCATTGGAGATATTTAATTCTCAAAAAAATTTTCCAATAAGTTAGAAACAAATCATTTCAACAAATATGAGCGAAATAGCTCATAACATTAGGTGTCGACAAGCAATCAGCTGCCACCTGAAACTGTTTACAGGAGGAACTATGCATAAGGATATGGTTCAGATCTCTCTCGTGTGAGATTGCTATAAGCAGAAGCGAAACAAATAATTGCATCTGATTCAAAGAAAGCTCCGATATCGTCGGCATCCGCCAGCCCAGTTGCCAGTCACATCTGCCATCATCCTTTACTTCGGCTAGCCGCCAATAAGTTTGACATTCACTGCGTGTCCGTCCTCCACATCGAAGCTAACGCGTTTCCCACGTCCGCCTTTCATCTTCTGAATTTCATCATAGTTATCCACCGACGAGTAATGGAACTCGTAAATAATGTTCTCCGTGTCGTCCTCCCAGATTGTTCCGGGATTGGGACCAATACCATCGAATGACATAATGACGCCGGTCGGCATTCTTTTACTTTTTTGTTGATTTCCTTCTGAAACTACACACCACTTTGAGCGATCAAATAAGCGCTTGAATTGACGATCCGACGTTGAACAAACATAAATGAGCTTTCAGAAATAATTATCTTTTTGCCTTTTAAAAAAATGCAAGGAAACTAAGAGAAAAACCAAAAAATATGTGCTTGTATATCGCAATAAGCGCCACCCACTACACTTTTTGCATCTCTTATGTTCGATGTCGAAAAGAATGCTGCTGCAGGTTGCGAGAGCATGGCTCATAGTTTTCCGCGAAAACGGTGGAACATATACAGCGAGTGAATCAACAACATAGACAAGAACTGTACTCATAACGTATTTCTAATCGATGCCAGTCTTTTTAAACGACAGTACTGCTCGATCCTAACAGTTCTATTGACTTTATTCCTGGTTAAAACAGACGCCTCAAAGGCACATAGTAAGCAGTTTTTGAAAGACAGATAAATGTAAATATGCTAAAACTATCAGTGAGGCAAGTACATGCAAACTGACAATACAAGAGGAGAAGAAAAGGCGACTGGTCTATGTAAGAGTGGGAAAGGGAGAGAGAGAGAGAGTGGGAGACGCTGAGCCGACGCAACTCTCCACAGGCGGTCAGCGCGGGCGCCGAAGGGCGCAGAAAACAACACCGCCCTCACAATCTCGTGCTCCAGCAGTTGCTCTCTGGCGCAGTCTATTAGCAGCCGCCCAGAGGAAGCGAAACACCCCCGCTAGTATTGCTCGGTGCACTCAAAAACTCTTCGCTTTTCCACAGTTGGTAGAAAATGCAACTGAAACTGATTTTTTGCTCAATTTTTTTCGATTTCCAGTAAAACACTGGCACGGTATTATTCCCCGCATAGTTGACTATCTTTTCATCATTTTTTCAACAAGTTGGCAGCATGCACATTATCATTCGCTACTATGTAACTAAGCCATTGATTACTAAGGCAGCGTTTGGCTTTAAGGTAGTCGAAGATGTCCTGGAGGATGTATTTTGCAGCGAGATCGACGATTATGGTAGTTTCACGCACTGACAATTGGTCCAGCAACGATAACAATCGGTCATAGGTTTTGGCTTTGTACTAGGCTGCGGCCCGAACTGTCGATGATGGAGCTGCTTGTGAGTGTTTGGCGACCTTGAATCTGTCGTTTATCTCTCTAGCAACATTTACATCCCTCAATGCCCCCTATAGACCGCTGTGCTAACCTTTCTGAATATCAGATATCGCATCGAGTTACACAAAAGCTGGAAACTAACTTTGATCGTATGGTTCGCCTTTCGTTTAGCGACGTCATAAAACTTTAACTTCAATAGCTTCATGATGAAATAATAAATCCTCAAACTGTTCAAATGTCGTACAGCTTGTAAGCATTGCTTGATCGTTGATGCTTGATTGAAGCATTCATTAATCGTGAATGCGAAAGTAGTGATGGGGAAGCTCACAACTTTCGTGCTTTCTACGGATGGCTGTGCAGTTTAAAGTGCCTTTCTGTAAGAATGTCGTAACCTCTGGCAAATTAGTGGACAAATTAGAGAACGGGACGGTTAGTATGATAATTTATATAAAAGATGGAGCTCCGAAAAACAGAAAAATTTCTTCCTCAGATGAGCTGACTAATGCCAAAGACTCTTTCGCCATTCTTATTACTTGTCCCAGTTTGAAATATTCACTTTTTGCAACGCCCAAAATTTTGCGCAGTTTGTCGATTCCTGGAACAAAGTAGCGCAGCTCTACATATCTCCTCCCCTTATCGCCCCTCTCTCTACTGAGGATGCGAACGATTTGTTCGTACAGCAACAGAAAACTGGTTGGCTTGTGCAAAGATAAGAGGACTGAAGTCTTTTTTCCACTTTAGTGTCATAAGGTACACACTGTGTTCATGTAACATAACTTACCTGCGACTCTACACATTTGACGCTAGTTGTAAGAAACTATACTGAATGAAGCAATATACTCCGAGATAAACGCAATTTTGCGGTTACTGGTATGCTTGGTGCATCTGGACGCGTAGAAACCAATGTACAAAATCTCTTTGAGCGGTGTTGTGCGAACCATAGCAATTGCAAGTTGCCATATTTATTCAAATATCTTGCTTGCTTCGGTGAATTAATACATGGTGGTTGAATTGAGTGCAGCTTTATAAGGAGCGATTTGTCCCTTCATCATATTAACTGCAACTCATCGACTAAAATGACGACGCAAATGGGGTTTCCGCGTTATGCAAACATGGTGGGGCATTTTACTGGTTTTGAATAGAGCGATATTGACTTGTTAAAGTTTGTTTTCATATGACCGATTGGCACTCCAAGGATGATACACCAGATGGCCATTATGCTTGGACTGCGAAAATGATTTTACATTTTAGAATAGCTTGCGATCACTACTTAAAAAATGGCAACAACAAATATTGCGCGTCATAGATTTTATTTTCCTTCCCCCTCGCGGAAACGTGAAGAGATTACTGAACACAGGAAGCAGCTGTCCAAACAAACGCAATAGGTTACGCGAACAAAACAAGTCCAGTGCTCTGGCGTCCCAAAACGATTGAATTCCCAGATGGCAGCGCATGGGGGCGTTTACGGTAGTGCGTTGAGGTCGTCCCGCGGCGCGTTGTGCCTTTGAACGCGTCCCACTATGATTACGAATATGGAGTTGTCGTAATTGCCGGAGTATTCCTCCAAGATCAACGCGCTGCGTGTGTCGTCCTTGGGTGTCTTGGGTCGGTGTAGGTTCGGTGCGCTGCGCGGCGTGCGTCGATTTGATTCTGATTCGCAAACTCAGCATTCGAACGGGCTGGCTATACGCGCCGTTACGTTGCCATCTGGCGGTTGTGACTCACATTTTTGTACACGCATGCTACACTCTCGTCGCCAACTGCTCGCATGTGAATAAATGCTAATGAAAATAAGGCTCTCTTTCTGAATTCGATTCTTGTTGTTATATGTAAGATTTTCGTGATTATGAATGTAGTGAATATTTTAATTTGATATATTTCAAAAAACTTTATGACTAGGCTAGGATAAACTCTTTAGCGTTTCAAAATTCCAAACTTTTCTGCGCTGATCGTTGTGATCAAACATGTTGTAGTTGTTGATTTCAGCGTGAGAAGCGCGCGAAGTAGTTTTCGTCTGAAAAAGACAGCGACGGCAATTGTAAACAAGATTTCACTTGACGCGGGGCTAGTTCATTGTCGATGTCGCTACTGTCGCCACCTATACGGCGGCCCGAATTGCGTGCCACTGCCCCACCCGATCAATTGAGCACAGAGAGAGAGCAGCGCGCGCGTAGCAGGAATCACAATTGTTGTTCGTCTCTATACGGCAGACACTGTTCAAGGTTGACACGCTGAAAATGATTCACCGCCATTTCGTTTCAGCTCATTTCCCCCCTCCAATTATTTCTTGCCGCTGCAAAACGGAATGTAATCAACTTCTGGTGAGGAGAAAATAGGAAGAAACTTCTTTCCTCCTTCGCGTCGACCAAACTGTCTTCACCTTATAAACCCTCTGTTCAGTCAGTTTAGTCGTCTTTTTGTCTTCGATACCTGTCAAGCTAGTCGGAAAGCACGCTAAAATGTCCAATAAAGGAAAAGGAATTGTAAGTCGATTTTTTTCTGTCTTGTAATCTGTTTTTGGTCAATTAATTGAAACTGTACGACAAAACGCAAGCATAAGGCATGGAAAATTCTGTTAGGATATTCATAATTGTTAGAATACTGAAGCGCTTAAAGATATTAAAATACACTATTTTGCTAGTTTAGTCATGCATTAGACTATTAAATGAGGCATCGTTTTACTAAAGCATTAGGGTGTCATGCTGTTTTAGAAGGTACTATTTCACTAGAATATTTGGTGACGATATTGACATTGTTCTGTGATTAAGCGGTGATTGTTTATTGGTTCAGCTAAGACTATTCATGCGGACCAACAAGGCACAACCTTTATGATTGAAATGGATGTGTTTATCGCTTTTAATGCAGCAAATGGACGTTCACAAATTTTGCAACGCTTAAAAGCTTTTTTACATTTCCGCTATTTTGATATTAAAAGAATTACGCTCTTTGACAGAGATAGAATTTTCCCCTTGTGCTTTAATACAATATTGATCAATTTGATATTGTGTAAGACGTAAACCTTAAATACATGTTATGCCAATAAGAACATAAAATCACTAATAATAACTCAAGTCTAACAGCAAGTTGGCCTAAGCATATGCATTCAATCATGTAGAATACGAATTTCGTTTATTTCCGTCGAAACAAGCTCCAAATAAACGAATAATGTGGAAAATTTGAAGGATGTTCAACTTGCCTTCACATTGTAGAGCTGCTGAATACATTCTTGTATATCACGTAGAAAGCGACTTGAGAGCATGAAATTCAGCTTCAGATTTGGAAACTTCAGCAGCCTAAGCATTCTAATACGTGCCTTTCTTTCCATTTAGAAGCTTCTTTCGACTATAAAAAAATTTAAAATTCGGGTCTTACGTCTTCGTTGAAAATACAGGGTCTTTTATTATCATAATTCCCCCTCTTTGCATTCAAATTCGTCATCTCAGCATTCAACTAGAACGCTTGTTTGACGAAATTAAATGTAAATGTGACGAATTATGAAGGAGGACACTGTATTTAAGCCAGATTGTAATTGCCTCCATGTCATTTTTGACTTGTGATTCGCGTTCGCTCTTGATCAGTCGCACTAATGTTCAGATGGATACAATATCCTCGTCCTTTGGAAGGAAAAAGGAGAAAAGTGAACGTCCCAAGCTGGCCGAATACGTCCCTCCAGGCAGCTCTCGACCGGTACGATATCCTTTTCTTCCGTTCGACGCGCAACGTCATTTTTAAATTGTTATATAGCTATAGTAGCTATCATTTTGTTCATCGGATGTTTCATCGCAAAGCACAATATACCTGAAATTTATTTAACGATTACTAAAGAAATTTGTAGTTATTTGTTATTAATTCTGACAAACGAAATTTGTCGAGCTTACGCGTAAACTGGCTGAAGTTAGTAGTCAGATGAGCGGCTCAAACATACATGGTCCTTAACCATAATTCATCATCATTGCACTTGATTCATCGGCCTTGCGTCGAAAATGGATGCAGGAGCTACGAAGTCGAAAGCAGCGAATGGTGGATAAGAGACCGTGCGAATAATTAATGCGACCACTTCGCAAAATTCACGAGTAAAGGAAGAATAGTAATAGTCGTAATCACTGCCGCCGAAGTCTCTTGAGCGATTAGGGAAACAATTAGATTTCGTTCGTCAGGTTTCTTTTACCTTCTTAGCGGCAGGTTAAACCGTCATTTTATCATCCATTCGGCAAGGGCGAACATGGTGGGATTCTGGTTTTTATGTTTGTGTTTTGGCTTTTGCGGCAGCTGCGGCAGTCTAAACATAATTCGGGGAGCACTCGGCGACGCACCGGCGGGATTATACTGGGCCGTAGCACGCGCTCTCTCTATCTTCCACTACTTTTTGATCGATCAGCTGTGTACCGCGCGAAAATGAAGCGAAGTGCGCAGCACAAATCGCTGCCAAAATCGATCAGAAGACGATGCAGCGAAGTTTTAAGGAAACGACGAAATTCTACTTTAAGCGGTTCCGTTCGGGTGATTGCTGTCTTTGGCTTATTTTGCCGGAGAGATAATAGTAATTACAATAAGGAATGATAATATGAGTTAATTTTAATCTGCGTTTTACACGTTTATCGTCGGAGGACACAGAGTTCTTTCCGGAGGCTCGGGGACGTGGGGCAGCTCAAATTCCGCACCCTCTGCCTATCTCATGCACCTCAAACGCGCACGACGGGTTGTTTCATTGATTCATTGTTTAATGCCTGGTACATTATTACTAGTAGCTTTTATTTAAGTGATATATTCAAGGTATTTTATTAATTCCATTTCGTGTTCAGGATCAGCTGCAAAGTCCGACCGATACGGGCTATGTGGACGTCAACAGTTTCTCCGACAAGGAAGTTCTGACTTTCTTCCAATCGATGCTCGTAAGTTTTGCGTTTGTCATTTTCAGAGTGTCCATATGGCTTCGATTGATAAGCGAGACAAGGAAGAGAATTGTAGAATTAGGGTCGAATGAAGCTAGGAGATTCGGGGCCCGTGTAGATCTGTATAGGCGCGGGTAGGGTGAAGTATGTAGTACGGTATATTGGTTATCAATGGGGGCAGACCACTGACTATATTCTCTGTATTATACCACTCCCCATTATCAACCTGATTTAAGAATTCAGTTCCAGATTGAGCGCTTATGCACCAACGTGATTCGGTGAATGTTTTCATCTACTTGGACAATGAAGTCATTAGAACATTTATGCCGACTGACTGCTCTAATTACTCCGCCGTTTCTCACTTCATATATTCTTGCAAAATTTAAGCTGCAGAAGTTTTTAGCGCTCTCAAATAGCAAATGTGGATTTAAATGCTAGGTTATTAATGTAGATAGTAAAAATGCGATGATCGAAACAATTTTATCAAAGTCTTCAAACTCCGCTTGTTTATATCTGGTATAGAACTCAACTGAATAGTTCAATTATAACCATTTTATCAAAGTTATGCGCCGAAACATTGACTATAGATATTGATTTCAGGACGACATGAATCTGAAGGGAGATAAGAGGGCGCCGCTGATGAATATGTCTTTTGAGCAGAAGAAGCAAATGCTCGCTCAGCACATGCGCACCCAGCAAGGACAGGTAGCCCATTATTTATTCGCTTACTTTCAACTGTTATCTCAAATATTGCTGAATAATTACAGAGTCCTGGAGGCTTCAGCGCCGCCCTCATGCAGACGCCATTGGAAGACGACGCAATGCCGGAAATTCTGGAAAAGCTGCGCGTGTCGCTCGGCAGCCGACCCGTTTCCTGGATCAAACAGTTTGGGCCACCTGGCCTCAAAACTCTGCTCAGCGTCTTCGCTCGCATCACCGCCCACATCGAGCAACAGCGCCCTCGTGATCCCGTGTTTTCTAACATGCAGCACGAGTGTGTCAAATGCGTCAGGGCGTTCATGAACAATTGGGTCAGTTTTTTGATTAGCTGGTTGTTTTTCTTTCGTTTTGTCCCCCGCCTTCAGTTGTCTTCAGTTATAAAGCTGTAATTATTTGCAGGCAGGATTGAAAATGGGTCTAGAGGTGCCAGAAACGGCTCGAACTTTGGTTCATGCTCTTTACGTAGCGGATCAAGCGTGCACAACTGACATTATCAACATGTTGGGTGCAATTTGCGTCTGCAAAGGAGAGAATTTTCCAGTTGATGGGTACGATTGCTTCGATTTTTTCATTGAGAGCTAAAGAAGATCATATAATCGTTACGATTGGCTCCACCTAAAATTAGATATCTTATGGCCTAATGAGGCACTACTGTGCTTAACATGCCGCATAACACGCGTTACTTTGAAAAAAATAAGAAGTGTACTTTCCATATCTGTTCGATGTATCACTCACCCTGAATGTAGCCCTAACCCAGATTCGGGGACACCTGATTTGTAAGGAAAACATATGCTCATTTATTTATTCTCAAATGATGCTATTGATTATTAAGAGCAGAATTATTCTGTGCACCGATATTTTACCTCCAACGCACTTGGATATGTGTACGAAAATGATTACATTTCGCTTGATTTCAGACCTGATTTGGTGTTATCAGCGCTATCAGAAGTGGGCGAGCACCAGCAAAGGGATCGATTTGTCGCCATCATATTGGGTCTTTATGAAGAAGAAAATCCCAATCTGCAGGTTAGTAATGCATTATTGTCTATCGTGGTATATTCTCAAATGGGGGTTTTTCGAAAATAATAGTATAGGGTAGAAGGGACGCGAAAAGAGAGATTTAAATGAAAAAGCATTTTTATTACTCTCACCATTTTTCTATGAATAAGTAGATGATGAGCCGCAAATCGTAGCCAGCTGACATTAGATCCTCAAGGCGTCAGCTTTCGTGGTGAAACATTAATTTCTTGCTGGGTATCATAATGTATACTTCGTTATACATCCAATAAAGTAGCAAAACAACGAGCAAGCCTTTGAAGTAGATTGTCTAATTTTGTGATCATTTCGCTAATCAAAAATTTTGAATGTTTAATTCAGTACTCGCCTACGATGACCGCTCACATTGTACTCCGTTTATAGGAAGCATGTATGAAGCTGATCAACGCCCTCTTAGGCGCCGATGATTTGGACATGCGAATGCATCTGCGTAACGAAATGATGCGCGCTGGCATGATGGACATTTTTGACGTAAGCGGCGTCTTATAATTGCAACTCCTTTTTGCAGCTCGTACTCAGTAACGTTATTATCGCACGTCATACCTACAGCTTTATTTGGTGTAGGCATGCGAATATATTCAGCGCTTTGGGGTGGTTAGTAGTGTCTTAGGTGAATGTTTGTTAAGTCAGACACTTTGCAGTCGGCAAAGTATGGATTCGTAATGAAATGCGAGAATTTTGCACAATTTTATTACGTGACCCCAAGTACTTTGTGGTATTTAATTGTTTAGAAGTTTTGTCGCGGAAAAAGACGCGACTACAGTTGGGGACTGGGGAATGTATGCGGTTACCTTTCTAAATACGCGCTCATCTCTTTTTTACGAAGACAATCAGTCGGCTTCATAACGCGCACTTTTGCTAAAATCGTACTTTAGAAGGAATCATTACCATTGCGTTAAACACGACTTCAGTAGCTAAAATAGGCTATATGAAATGGGTCTAATCAGACGATAAGGAGGTTTCTTTCAGTCGCTTGCATCAGTAACGGAAGCGGACAATCCGGCACTCAGTAAACAGGTGGCGTTCTTCATAGAAGACAAAGACAACGATTTTGATGAACTCTATTCCCGGTGGGATCACTGGCGGGGCGAACTGGAGAATGAAGTTGACTGCTTCGATAATCTTCTTGCGTCCGTCGCCGATACCCCCGCCAAAAATTACTTCCACTCCATTCTCCAGCACTTGCTTCTCATCAGGGACGACGTGTTTGTCAGGTATGGACAAGGTTTTTGTTAACAATCAATTAACCATTTTACTGTTTCTAAATTTCTTCGTGAGTGCACTTTAGTAGTCTTTTTTATGCGCTTAGTTTATTTGAAGTCTTGCGATTTTGTCACTCTCTTATTGAATGATAAATTAATGTAATCGTCTAATTGTTATTCGTTCATTGATTGACGCATTTCAGACCAGCCATGTACAAGCTGATTGAAGAGTGCATAACTCACATTGTCCTTCACAAATCGGGCTGCGATCCCGATTTTCGAATGCAAAGGCCGTTCGTGTTCAACGTTGACATTGAACACATAATCGGTTAGCCGCACTTTACATTGATTAAATACCCATTTACTTCAAATATTCTCGGTCATGTATCAGTTCTGTATGCTAATTTTAGAATCCTATTTACGGCTGTAATAGGCACGGCGAATTCTTCATCTCTTGCCATCCTCGTTTTCGATGTTATGGCTTTCTTCTGTCTCACAAATAAGACTTGAGCCCTACCTGAATATGCAGTGTCAGCTGACACCATGTAGGGCGTAGGGGCCTAAGAAAGACCAAAGAGAAAAATCTCTTCAGTTTCGTCATTTACCTGTATTCACAACATGAATCGTTGAAATTCCCCCTTTTCAAAATTTTATTCAAATATTTCGAATCTATTATAACCGAAGGACTATACGAGTAGGAAAGAAAGAAAATGAATTTTAGCCGAAATGGCAGAAAGAGAGGCAATAACGGGTGGATCGGACGCAAATCGACAGTTAAATAAACGACTGGAGAAGGCGAGTCAGGACAAGAATGAATCCGAAGCCAAGATGAGTCAGTATTACCAAAAAATGAAAGAGTACCAGGAAGAAGCCGACAAACTTAGGATACATGTACGTACATTTTTATACTTATTCTTATGTCGGTTATAGTCAGAATTTGCCTATCAGTAAGAAAAAATCGAGCCATATATCAAAGTTAGGAAAAGTGAGCTCGCTTTTTGGTGTGAAAACACAGTTATTTACTTAGAATAAAAGTCTTAAATTGAATTGAAATAAATTGAAGAAAGAAGCGCTATCGAATTTCGAAACAGTTTGCCTTATTCAGCATATTAGATTTCTTGTTATTGATCGATAAATGGGCACTATAAGTCGCGTAATTCAAAGCTGGATAGTTTAGATCAGCGATCCAACAAAGCCGGTGCCGCCGAAGACGTCGGACAGTCTACCATCGCCAACTCCAATGGCTACCGCCTTACCACCGGTGAGCGGCGGACCACCGCCGCCTCCTGGGCCGCCCCCTCCGCCTGGTGGATCGAAATTACCGCCAGTCACCGGTGGGCCGCCGCCCCCGCCGCCTCCACCTGGTACGATTAGTTTTCCTTTAGCAAATGCGCACAGCTTTATTCTTTTTTGCAGCCGTTGATGACTGATTAGCTTGTTCAAATTTTATTAATTTAGTATGAGTATTATTGATGGGCTGTTGATAATGGCGATTAAGAAATGGTCTAACCGATTAATATTGCGGTTTCTTGTTAGAATCCACTAGAGAGAATTAAGCGAAATAATATGAATTGCATCGTTTACAGCTTATTACATCGCTATTCGTGAACATTGCATTCAGTTTCGACATGTGTGTGTTCAATCCGGACACTAGTTAATGGACACTGAATGCAAGAGGGACGAATTATGATGAAAGATTGTATTTTGTATAATATGTATATATATGCATTGATGATCAACTGTTGTATGCCAACGACGTGGTTCCGTTTCAGGCGGACCAGGTGGCGGACCTCCACCGCCTCCCCCGCTTCCCGGCATGAAAGGGCCTGGTGGACCGCCTCCGCCTCCTCCGCTGCCTGGCGGTCCTCCTGGATCTATGGGTCCACCGCCGCCGCCACTTCCTGGTGGCTTCATGCCATTTGCCAGTCCTGAATTGCCTGAATACTTGACCAAGAAGACGATACGTGTCGTCGATGTTCCCTTGCGGAAAATTCCTTGGAATACGGCGACGGTAAGTTGCGATTTGTGGATCTTTTTGAATTAATAGTATGTAAGTTTCTTGTGGCTGATCGTGATTGTAAATTGTTTATTTAAAAGCTTTTGGCAGGAAGTATTGAGCCTCATAAAGTAGTGTTACATTTATAATACGGATACAACTGAATAGCAACGGGTTAGTTGATGTATTAAAAAGCTTATTTCTAATAAACGATAATAGTATTTAACTGAAATATTGTTTTCGTAAAAATAATATCTTTTTAACAACCGTAATTATCTCATCTTATTCGTTGTGTCATGCGCGACATAACTGACTGATCCGATTAAAGTGAAAGTTTTTTAAAACGAGACAAATGGTTGTGACCCATCAGTCGCCGACCGGTAAACAAAACTAATTAGAAGTAATACTCAGATATAAGCGAATGTAGAGTGATGCAGAAAGATTCGTCTCTATTCGATTTTTGTCTTTGTACAGTTTTGAGGTCGTAGGATAACAGGCACTGTGGGTCCTATGATAAAAGAACGAACTAGGTTCTCATCATATATTCAAGGAAAAATTGGCAATAACATATGGATTAACTCTGCCGCAGGCTAAAATCTCCCTCTGGGGGCTTACTGCAGATAGATAAGAAACAGAGAATGATAGAAATGATTGGCATTTCAGATCAAGCCAACGGCACTGGAGAAAGAGACATTTTGGGCGAACACGCACGAAGAGCAGTTGGCCAGTGAGAGTCTCTTCAATGAGTTGAAGGAGAAGTTCGCCTCCAACAAGAAGGGAGGCGACAGCGTTGACGGCGCTATCGCCAAGAAAATGGCTGCCGAGAAGAAAAAGGTCAAGAAGCCTATCATTCTTCAGGACGAGAAAATTCTTCAATCTCTTAGTAAGTACTTAAACATACTCTCAAATATTTCTGCAGTCAACATTTTTAATATTTAGTATTGCAATGGAAAGTTTCGCCGCGCGTTTTTGTGCATCCGTAGCTTTCACTTTCTCGCAAAACATGCAATAATTCGGGTTCCACATCAATTAAAACTGCGATTAGGATAAATACGTTAGAACTAGGATCATTGCAGCTTCTTGGAAGTCACAAAATGCAACGATCCGGGCTGCATTTAACCAGGTCCGCCTACAGTGCCGACCATAGGGAAAAGTTAGGAGCTAGCCAAAGAGTTACAATGATACACGTTCTATTGTACTGCCAAATTTATTACTCGGCGGAAAAGGATATCGTTTGACTATATTATATTAACCCACCTTAAAGCGCGTTCCACTATAATTGTGTCTTAATGCGTAGTTACCGCGAAGAATAGCGGTTGCTGGTCATCTGAAAAGCATATTTACTTTTTTCAGTGATTTTACAAGGCTCGTCGAAGCTGTCGTATGACGAGTGGTATCGGGCGTTGATAGAGCTGGACGACACGGTACTCTCCGACTCGGCACTGCTCCAACAGCTGTTGCACGCGCTGCCGCCCGTGGATATACTGAAGAAGCTGGCCGACGCCTACGTCACCCAGCACGATGAGATGCCCGAAGGCGAACTGTTCGTCTCCAAACTCTCCACCATCAACGCCCTACCCGGCCGTATTGACTCCATCATCTTCAAAATGCGCTTTAAGGAGATCATCAACGACTTGAAACCGGTTCGTTATCGAGTTTTCAGCTAATGATAAGGTTTATTTAGTTCGACGCGTCTTGTGAGAGTATGTGCTTGCCTCTCGTCGTTTGCCTATTTTTAGTTGACATTTTTGGTAGACTGTTTGCCGTTTTCTACTTTATGTATTGACAAATTTTTTCTCTCGGTAAGAAGATAGGGAACCGGGCATTGTATTTGGCAAAGATGAGCTCGCATTTCAGTGCTTGAACACCCTTTTTCATCAAGGATAATAGTCTTTTCTTGGTTATACGGGCGTAGATTGATATTAAAAAGTGTAATTGACTTTCGAAGCAGTTTGTCTTGTTCAATTTAAGATTGCATGTTACTGATCGGCAAATGTTGGCTATTGTTGCATCGGTCAGGAACATCATCAACGCCAGATTAACCTTTTTATTTCTAGATCCAGGAAGCTTAGGCAGATATGGAGTATATTTTTTTACTCACTAACGCTCACATTCGTTTCAGGAGATCTCTGCGGTTATGTCGGCTTGCGAAGAAATTCGATCTTCGAAGGGTTTCGCGTTGTTCTTGGAGTTCGTCTTGCTGGTTGGCAATTACATGGGTCATTCCGCCAAGTCTTACAAAGATACATTCGCTTTTGAAATGAGCGTGTTGCCAAAGGTTAGCTTTGGAAGTTCGACGTCATTAATTGATCGGAGAAGTAACATTGATTGCGGTGTTATTCTTAATAGAAGTGCGTTCTTTCAAAAATGGATGTTTATTATTTGTAATGCTTAAGATATAAATCTCGTCCATTGCATTCACGACTTTTGTAACCTGACAGGCGATAGCCAAGTTAGCGAGATGATAATAGTAAAGACTTAATTTATATTTCCTAACTTTTGAGTATGGCACGAAGCTTAGTAGAAAAATGCCGTAATTACTCTCTAAGGGAAATAATTTATATCATATTGTGCGCTGGCAACAAGATTATATGTTAGGTATTTGTATATCGTGTACAGTAGAAAGCGCTGTAGCAGTTTCTCTTGTAAGGATAACTCGCATATAGCAGTTAGGTTTGGTGAATCATGAATTTTCGGCGTCCCATACTTTGTACAGGGTAAAAGTCATTTATAACTAACCATCGGCCCACCATTTACCGGTATAAACCATTTCCACTATAATTTAGAGCCACATTGACAACTTAAAAAGAAATGTGATAAATGTGCTCTCTTCAGCTCGCCGACACGAAGGATGTGGACAATAATACGACACTTTTGCACTTTTTGATTGAGACGATGCAGAAGAAGAAGAACGGCAAGTACGCCAACTTCGTCATCGAAGACTTTTTGCACGTCAACAGCGCAGCGCGCGTAGTGCCCGATGCCCTCAACAAGAATCTCGCTTCTCTTGAACAGTCTATCAAAAAGGTTACTCCCATTTGATCGCTAATTTTAATTACACTTGGCGTTAACAAATACTTTTTAACAAAGCAGACAGATTTGTACTATTTTCACTTTAATTCGGACACGTCCTCAATTAAAGAGGAAATTTATCAAGTCGAATTAATATGAACATGTTCTCTTTGAATGCCCTTAATAGAGTGCAAATGGCATATTAATGTTATATATATATATGAAATTTTTCGGTGCAATTACGCAAGCATCGAGTTGGTTTGCTGCTCTTGTCGCTAAAATTAAAGTTGCAATCGCAACCAATGTATTCAAAGCTGCGCTATAATCCAACGGTCGACTGTGAGGAATGTATTAAGCAACTTCTTTTTTTCAGCTCGAAAATCAGTTGAACACGTACAAGTCGCAAGGCGGAAATGATAAATTTGCCGAAAAGATGACGCCATTCCTTGCGGCCGCCAAAGCCGAGGCAGCCACCGTCAAGACGATGCACATGAAAATGACCGAGAAGTGGAACGCGCTGCAGAAATACTACGCGTTCGACCCCAAAAAATGCACTATGGACATGTTCTTCAATGATATAAACATCTTCAAGGGACAGTACGAGGTCAGTTGTAGATTATTTTAATTTGTTTGTGTTTCACGACAAAAAGTCATTTATTCGCGACTCTATTCTTTAACTTCAACGTAAACCTACTCTCGTTAGCTATTCCGGATTAAGGATTGGTAATTGATGTCAGTTGAATATTAAATTGAACGATTAAATAATGTACGTCAGTCATATTATGTATTAGAGCTGCGTTTATAATGGCGAGATATTTTCTCAGAAAGTTCTGAAAGAAATCGAGAAGGAGAAGGAAGCCCAGAAGAAGAAAGCGGAGAAGAAATCGCAACCAGTGCGTACAAATCGGAAACCCGAATCCACTCCCGGCGTCGCTCCGATGCTTAAAACAGGCACGTACCTTCTACTTCTTATAAGGCCCATTTCTTATCGCATGTTTTCGCTAAAGTATTAACGCAGTGGGAGAGAATATTCGCAAAGTACGACTAGGTAAAGAACGCGATATGAGGCCGACCCTTAGTCTTGTATGCTATTTTTACTTTAACCGAACATTTTGTTAATCAAACTTCGCTCGTAGTTCAATTTATTCCTAAGACAAGTGTTCGATTCGATTTGAAAAGCGCGCAGTTTGTTTTTGAAGTTGTCCGATTTTCGGTGGAATTGGAATAGAGAATTTTTTAATTTGAGGATGAAGCTTACTGAGCGAATTCGAGCTTGATGACTCGTGATATATTATCTTACACCATTATTATTAGTTAAATACTTTTTGAAACCATCCTATTGTTTTCATAATTGTCATTACTATTGCAAATTATTCAAAGGATTCTGTTAACGCGTCCTTAACCCTATAGTACTGCTTTTTGAAATATTGTCTAATCTGGCTGATTGCCAAGTGTGCGGGTGCAGTATTGCGTCTTATAAGAGTACTCCGCGCCTATTATTAGTCATTCCCTCTGTCGTTAATCATTGCTACTCTCTCTCAAATGATATTTTTGAATTTTAGGTGATGACCAGTCTGGACTTATGGACGAGCTTGAGAATATTTTGAAAGAAGGCCGAAATCGCGATCGGTCGAAGACGCCTCGCGGTGGGACGCCGAAATCCAATCAAAGTGAGCTATCTTTCTGTTTCTGTTATCAATTATACGGTAGCCAGTTTTGATTAGCTATCAATAAACTGCATAATTATAGATGGTTTGCATAGCCACCAAACTCACGATTATGGTAACTATTCCCGCATTTGCTTTACTCGGCAGAGTATTTGTTTGTTAATTATTCCTGGCGCTTTATTTAATGAAACTGTTGTAATGGCAGTTGCGGAAAGCGCAGTGGTTGTGACGTGAGCGTAACGGATTCCCGTGCGTATGCTCTCGATACCTGACCAACCACCACGCTTCCCGCAACAAATCGACCAATCTCTACCCCTCCCTCAATTCCAATCGCAGCAGTTTAATGAAATAGATCTACAATCCTGAATGAATAGGGTAGCGTTAACATTCGCTTTGCATTTTAGCCAAGGCGGCATTGCAACGGCAGCGCTCCCGAGCGTCCCCGCTAGAGATGAGGTTGTCGGAGGCGAAAACAGTGGACCCCACCGCCGAGCCGATGGCGATCGGAAATCAGTATCGGATAAGGCGGAAAGGGCAGCCCACTGTCAATGTGCAAAACAACACGGCCGCCCCTCTTGGCGCCATGAACGGATCGCCGAATACGGACGAATTGCTTGCCCGATTGGCCCAGTATTGATTCAGGGTCCCAATTTATTAGTGATTAGTACGTAAACGATACGCCCCATCCGGGCCGGATTGGGTTAGAACACGCCACACGCGCAAGCACAGCATACCGTAGTAAGCCAACGCATGAGCGTGTGGCGTGTCCGTGCGTATACCAGCTGAATGGGGGCGTATCGTTCACGTACCCCGTGATTGTCGGTCGTCAATTGTTGCATACTCGGATTACGGTGTTTGTGTCTTTGCTCGTGTGGTTCCTATTTTTGTTACCACGCTGATGCCGATTGTTTGTGTGTGACGGGTGATTTTAAGCGGCGTGCTTGAAGGTTTTCGACTGATTACTCTAAGGCGAGTTGAGCGAATGATGTTCGAAGCATATTTAGTCCCCAAGCGAGGGAGCGTTGTCGCGCACTTCCATTGTCTTTTGTGACCAATTTTTACGGGAAATTCTCAAAAACGATACATTTATTACTCTTCAAGCATTCCACTTAAAACCCTCCATATGATTTTTCTTTTGGATTTATGGCAGAGTTTTTGTTGGTCTTGTCGATTACGCTAACATCTCTGGTTGTTTGATGCGCGCAAGATAGAAACGCCAACTTTCCTTCTCTGCCGACGTTGTTGGAGCTTTCTTCTTGAGTGTTACGTGTACATTGCGAGTTCTCTCAAATAGTTTATTTCCAATGTGGTAATGTTACTATAATAGTGCTGGTGATTAGAGCGTGCGAGATGCAGGAAGAAACTGAACTGCCTTCGCTGTATTATATTTTACTGACCTATGTTATAGTGCCTTTGGCTGAAACAGTGAGGCGTTATAAATTGCAGTTCGTAGTTTAATTGGTTCACTGGGCCAGATTTGAGAAGGTATGCAGCTAGGAGGATTGACTGGCAAGTTATCGTATGCCTTAGTGTTTTTTTACTCTTCAATCGAATACGTGCCCTCCTGGGACCGACCGGTGACCACTTTTCGTGTTCACATCGATACATTCGTGTCTATACGGTGCTTGAAAGTTTGATGACAGTTTCCATACCAATTGTTCTACGATTTTTATGCTTGAACTGTATTCTCGAAGCTTCCATTCTCTAACAGAATACAGTAGAAGATACATTTTATAGTCATCGGTTGTCAAGCACTGGATGCTTCGCGGGTACGGTTTCTGAATACGATAGCAACTCTTGCTTTGCTTCTTTGTTGCCTGAGTTTTTGCATTCGGTGTTTGTTGGGATGCAGAGTTTCATTTATGCTTATCCTCGACGTTCAGCTTCTTGCCGTGAACAGTGTTCCATATTTTATTTTTCGACTTAGCGCCGCATTACTAATCCCGACCGATAACTGCGATTAGAAAGGGACATATCTTCATTTAATCTGCATTATTTCATTTCACTAGCAACCGGCGACAAGAACATTAATTACCATTGATATGCTTGCAAATGTTGCAATATATTACTTTTTATGCTTTTCAGCGCGAAATGCTCACTTGACTTGTACATATGACGACCCTTTGGGATCGGCTTGCTGTTTAAATTGGCTCGTTTGGTGCTTTGCTATTGTGCACAGCCAAGTGCTTAGCGACCTTTGATTTTATATGCGACCGAATTCGTTGCTGTACTCGATTGAAGTCGTACAAAGCATAAACCTGTGTCATCGTAGAGGAACTGCAGTTGCAATGGGAGAAGCAAAGTAGTAGACAGCCTCACTATTCCCGTTGTTTCAGTAGCTCCTTGCGAAGATGGTGTTTCCGCGTTTGAGCGTGTGACGATTTCTTCAATAGATATTCCCGAATCGAATAATTATTCTATCTCTGCGTCTTACGCACACCTGGAGTACAGAGAGCACTAGGCGAATGAAAAATAGAATGCATACAATGATTGGGCATAATTGTCGCAAACTGTCAAGTCGCGAGTTCTCTTACGGCGCTTGAAATGAAGATAAATACAAGATAGCACATAATTTTAAGTATAAGAATCGAAAAATTGTCGACAATTAATCAAATATTTTCAGCTGATTGTGACTTGATATTAATTACTTGATTATTATGAATTGCGCTCTCATTTGGCAATTTTCATTTCACGTTACGGACTCTGAGTGGTTGCAAATTGTGCGTATATGTCACCAAACTGTATCTCTGCCTTATACAATTTATCTCATGCCAGTAATCTTTCAACGCTATTTTTTAGTGCGTCGAGGCATTGGTAACTCAAGAAAACGATAGCTTAGATCAATTTCGTTGCCGCACAAAATTGATAAGCATCTGTGATAATTTGAAAATGAACAGATGCGTTGTGACTCACTTTCTTAGCTTTAGATTGTTGGGTGTTAATTGATAGACAACATATGCATATACGATATAAGATATAAGATGCATTCAAATCATGTACTGTATATCATAAAAGCGATCGATTTTGAAATGCCTGAAAATTTGAATAGAGCCGAGCGATTTCAATTTCAATTTTTATTGATACATAGGCATACAAGTCGAAAATCGGAGGGCGTGAGAAGCTTTAATCACTTGACGCTGTATTTATTCCAAGAGGCAGACTGGTTGCGCTAAATTTGATCACCGGCTGGCTGATCTTATTTGTCACTTGATCCCATTAATATAGCTGATTGCAATAACATTTCAAACCCTTATTGCCAGCATTTGTTGGTAAGTTTTTATCACAGTCGTTCTTTCGCTTGATCCATTTTTATTGTAATGGAGAATCAATCAAAATTATCAGTAACTAGTTTTTCTTATCAAGAAAGAACAAAGCTTATTGATCAGCGTGCACTATTATGAATAACGCTGACACTTTTTTAAACAACAGCGTGATAAAAATCAGGATTTTAATGCTGGTTTTGAACTCTTGCTCCGTTACTGTATTCTCTTTCGAAGCATCATACGCGATTGGCGAGGGTTAATGAAAAATGATTGAGGAGTGTACCAAGTGAATCCATATTCGTCGTGCCACTCTGGCGGTACATATTTGCCATTGAGTGAGACGACAGTGCACTCGTCGTACCACCAACCTCTGTAATGCATACTTATGCAATTTAGATAGTTTTTGCTTAAATCTCTTACCCTGCTTCAAAAGCGATAGCGCACGATACGACGCCGTCCCAGTTGTCATTATCTACATCCACTGTCGAAAATTTCATTCCATCGTTATAGTGAATGCTGCTTCTTTGATCAGCGCTGGCATTGCCGACAAAAGGCAGACCAATGTGAAGGGTGTAAAAGTTAGTCTCGTTGTCCAACTAAACAGATAGTTCAAATGGTTAGCATTTTCCGTTCGAAAACGTTATTAAAAGCTTTACGAAAATTGCGATTGACGCCACAGAAAATTTTATAATGCTCCATAGCTCCATCTGGAGATATATGAAGTATGAACCCAAGGAACTTTCATCATCGCCCTTCAGTACGGTACTATCGTGGACAGATTAAGAAGCTTTCTTACTTTAATATGGAGTGCATAAGCAGACAAGAGGTGCGCTATCTTGTGAATATTTACAATTAAAAATTGTTGGAAGCAAGCGTATTTATGAAAATAATCAAGTTATAATCGACATTACGGTACTTTGATGGGACATTTAGTGCGCCACACAAAAGTAATAAATCAATAACAATATGCTAGTAACCGCCTGTGAGCGCGGCATATTTAAAAGCGGCGCCTGATACCGTCATAACAATGCAACACTCATCAAAAAGTTATTTCATGACAAAATGCAAAGAGATTATGAAATAACTTGACGGAAAAGTTGACAAGCGGCCAGAAAGTTTTTACTATAAAGATGAAATTCAAAATAAATATACCCTGTTTACTTACGTAGAATACATATTTGTCAAACCAGTATCCATTAGGGGCAGAAGAATTCAGCCATGTGTCTCCCCAAAGATCAATCCGCAGGTCAACCGTTGGGTCCTTCGTACTTAAAACATGAATATTGTCATTGCCCAACCAAAAACTGTTTTCGAGTCCATTGTTAAAGCCAAGTTTATATTCCATCCACGTTCTGTTGTAGAACATTACGGTGCCGTCGGTACGTCTAAATAAAATATTTGTGAATAAAATTTGACTACTTCCTTATCAATTTAATTCCATATTTTACAACAAGATTGCGAGACTTTCTCTGCTGCAAGCTTATTATTGGAAAAACGAATGTCAGAGAATGTACCACTAATGAGTTGAGTTGTACCAGTATTTCTGGTTCTCACGGACAATTTTGTTGTAACGATCTTTTTACCTCATTTATTAAATATAACGCAACAAGATTCTCTTATTTCATTTTTAGTAGAGGAAAATTTGCGACCAGACAGCAGCACAAAAGGGCCATTTATGCAAACGATAATGAGACATTTCCATCCGCCGTGTCTAATATGAGGACTAGCCGTACCGAAAATGCGTATTTTTAATCAGTTACCTTTGAAAAACCGTCCAGCCGCCACCATCGGTGGTCATGTCACAATATGCATCTAAAACTCTTGCGGTACTACTGCCAAAAGGGAAGATTTGGTAAACTCCGCTCGTTGAATTGCCGTTTGCAAAGTGCCAGTCGAAGCAATCAGTTGGAAGTTGAGTGGGTTGCATGAAATATTTGCAAATGAAGTAGTTTTTGGTTTCGCAGGACTCTGTGAGCCATTTGCCATTTCTTCGAGCCAATGACGAGACGCATGAGTACAGAAGATTAGGCTGACCTAAAATAATTCATTTTCTGCTTTTTAAAAAATGCTCTTATCTTACTGTTGAAAAAGAGATGTTAAAATTGTGCATAAAACCTCAGAAATTAATAATATGCGTTCATATTTGCATTAAAATGGGTATGCTTAGCAGTGGATATCAGTTTATTGTCGTCTTCGAAATTAAAAAACTTCACGATATGCGCAATACTGAATAATTTTAATAGTGAGAATTTTCAATGAGCGCAGAATCGGAGGTTTCAGAAGAGAGCGTTCGCCTTTCATTGATTAAAGGTGCTGCGTGCGTTAAAAGATTATTACAAACAGAAGNAGAATTTTCAATGAGCGCAGAATCGGAGGTTTCAGAAGAGAGCGTTCGCCTTTCATTGATTAAAGGTGCTGCGTGCGTTAAAAGATTATTACAAACAGCAGACTTTGTGAGCCTTTACTTTCAGTGCTGATGAAATACTACTAAACATCGAGCACATAGTGCTGAGTGATAGTAGCTAATGGCCAACCTAATAACCAGTTCGTATAATCCATTTGGGCTCCGTCAATCCACTCGAAGTGTTCGTCACCGTTGATCCCTCTTGCTCCAATCCATACTGGATCGTCCTGACCAATGGAGAAATTGCTGGCGGCTAATATAGCTGCAAAAATTTTCACTCTCCACATCTAACTTGCAGGTATTTGATTATTATTTAGCGAAACTCAGCTTTATTGTTTTGCTGCCCAATTTCTTGTTGGCGGATTACATCTATGCGTCTTTTGTTTGAAACACTTTTATGAAAGTTTAAATACAGTACTTAGGCATTGTTTTTTAACAAGATTTACGAGCCCTAAATTGCTCTTTGATACTATGGAAAGATTTACCACTAATTTCGTTGGTATCGAACGCAGATAATAGCGAAGTAAGGTGGGAAAACGGCGCTCCATTGTTTTGGCAATAGTCTTCCGCATCTGCCCAACTCAACTGTTGATCAGAAATCTGGTAACATTTATTTTTCTCTAAGAGAGAAGGAAACCATCCAGATGGACATGCATTAAAAAAGGGAAAGACAGAGATGACTACAAGCAAACCAAAGTAGATGGCGATCATGCTGATCAAGAATGACACCTTTTGGCCATTGATGTATTGGGTGGTTATGAACGTCACGCCTATGTGCCTGCATTGCCACTTAAATCTGCCCTTAAAAATCCAGTTATGACCAGGCCGCTTGACTAGATAAGATAGTCGCGCCTAACCTTTAGCTAGCTAGCGAGTTGCCTTAAACGGTACACCCTTCTCTTTTGTCAGCAGTATGGTGAAAAGGAAATAATAGCTTCAGAAAAAGGGTTTAAAAGCGGACACACATTCTGTTGGCGGGCGCATCAGCCGTCATTCTTCACCGATCAATCGGATTTCTTCGTGAACATTATTGAACGTCTAAAATTTCTTTACCCGCACTATTTGCGTGAGATACTGTTTGCTTCGTTGTGCGCATATGATCATGCATCTTGTTATTTTTTGACAAATGTTTAACATATTTGAGGATAACGACTTAATAATAGTCAATGATTGTATATCTCTAATTATTATCATGTAAAGCATGTTCACTTTAATATAGATAGTTTCAAAAACAATATCAAAATTCATAGCGCGACCACAAGAAATCCATACTACGCGACGTACGTCGAGCAGATCCCCGCATTCGTGCATATTCAATCAATATCCTTGACTCTAAACACTAATAAAAAACATTCATTTCAAAGTTTATGCTAATGATAAGTTCAATGACGGCTATGACTCAAGCAAACAACCTGATCGACACGGCCACCGGAATTTTTCTTCACAGAGGGACCGGACTGACCAGCTGCAACCGAGTACTTTGAGTCGCTTCCGCAAGTGAACACTGGCGATAACAAAACTGAAGGCCCCTTGCTCGGCAGTTTTTCAATGATTTGATAAGCCTGTAGCGCGGTTGCTTCGAACAGATCGACGCCGAGCGAGAACTCGCATTGTTCGAAAGTGGACAGCTCGCAGTCGCATGTCATGATGAAACCGAATGGGTTGGCTGGCGCGGCTCGCACGTCGAGTTTTCCGAGTTTATACGAGCCGGCGGTAAAGCCGAGCTGCACCAGTTGTTTCTCTTTGAGTTCGATAACTGATGGACAGCGCCGATCGTCGTCTGAAATAATTTCTCCCTATCAGAATGTCAGGCCGTGTTACGGTTATTTGGTCCTGTATTGCAGTGTCAAACAGCCGTTTTCGTGGCATACTGTAAATGTGTAAATGTGTGCATCCTCAACGAGCCTACTGTTAATTAGAATTCCTTCAAATGATCTTTGGAAAGCTAATTTGGTTAATGTAGCGGAAAATGATGCAGTTTTCACCACTCTAGTCATAATTACAATCATTGAATCGTAATTACTGTCTTTCAATTAGCTCATATTTAGAAGCGCGTTACAATGTCGTAGCTTATAATTAAATCAACTGCAAAAATACAGAGCGATGGAGAAATGGACAAAAGTACAAAGTATTTTAGTATGCAAATATTCTTTAGCTCATAAAGTTAATGCCTCAGCTCACTATCTCTGAAAAAGTGTTGAGCAAATATATGTTCCCTGGGTATTTGGGTAGTGCTTCTCGGCCTGGCATGGAGCAGCAATTCGTTATAATGAAATTCTTTCATGTGAATAGTGTACCACGCATGTTCGGTGGGACTGAAAGAGACTGCTTCGCTGCTATCAATAATCGAGATTATTCTTAACTTGATGCCTAAATTTAATGCCACAAGGTATGCTTGATATAGCGCGATTAGGTCAAATCGAAGCACAGACATGTACTACATACTCAGTTTCTGAACATTGAAAATATTAACCGAGATTCATCGCTCTTCTTCTTTATTCTCATTTAATGTTATGATGCTGATGAAACTGTTAGGAAACGTGAATGAGCTGCACAAATTAAAGTTCAGTTTTCTGTTTTTCCTCAAGAATCCAAAAGGAAGCTTACACTTACGTTCTTCGGGGATCGGAGCACATTGAAAATTACAGAAGAGCGCGCAGAACAAGATCAGGTATTTCACCATCTTAAAGAACGATGGGTTTCTAACACTGCAGAGCGGCTCGTTCAGCGGCCTACTTGCTGATTCGAAATCAGATTGAGTGCTCTGATAGTCTCCAAAGTACAGCCGCCTTTCTGGCCCTGTTCCTACAAATAGTGCAGAATAGCGGGTTATCTGATCTAGCAAGAGGCACTATCGTTTTCATCTATCAGACGCAGTGTGCAACAGTCCAGGTGTTTGAGCAGAAAATTTTTACGATAAATTTGCAAAGTATGGCTGTCCCCTCTGTGATTTTATGCAAAAATCGACCGCTTATCTGATGAAGAACAATTTTAAATGAACAAATTTTGACAAATGTGACGAATAATACGCACTATTCAGCCGCTTTCCATTTATAATGTATAGGGAGCAAGAAATGGGCTCTATAATCGAAACTTTATCAAGTTCCATTTTATAATCTTATGAATTGATTTTAAATTTCCTTCAGTCGCCATTTACTGTATTGAGTGCATATTCGATACTTGATAGTGTTCTAATTTGTCTTCAAACAGATCAAACTTTAACTCTAGCACTGCGATCTGGATGCTGCTTTAACAATTTTGGCATTATAAAATAAAAATTCATAATCTAGTACGAATTAAAGATATTCCCTAGTTATGGATAATTCTCTTAGCAAATAAAGTTAGCTAATTAATGAGAAATGAGTAGGATTGCAGCCAGTGTTTAAAAATATATGTTTCTAAAATAGTCTGCTGCAATAAGGATTCAAGAACAGCTTTCCCCTTAGATGTAATCATGACTATTGCTTTAGCTCAATCAAATAACTGCAACTCTGTTAATAAACTAACTTCGATCAAGTTAGCTTTCCCACATATCATTTCTAATCGATCAAAGCTTCTGGCCATTGTCCTCAAATGTATTAATAACAATTTATCAAGTTGATTTACTCGAGCGCTGCACGTGGGCTTGCTTATTTGGTGATAATTTTTGAAACTTTAGCAACTCTGTTTAGACTCAACGGTGGGAAAATGTCCCTTGCTGAATCTTTGTTACTCAGCAGCGGTGCAGATCGCCCACCCCCATTCAATTCGTTATAGCCACAGAGACAATGTTTTCTGATATAATATGGGAAAATATGAAAGTGGGCAGGGCTGAAAAATCGGCAGCTGCAGACAGCGATTTTCTGATCCCTGCGGTCCGTGACGTAATGTTCAAACTTTGAATCGGCATAAAACATTCAATTAGTACTAAGATCAAAAGTTAATTTCCCCTGAGTAGAACGGCTATACAAAGTGAAGTTGTGATAATTGGGTCTAAAATCGAACGCAGACAAAAGCTGTACCAGGTACGTGCACTCGTGTTAGTCAGATATTTGTTTTCAATCGCTATTTCATGACATCTGAAACGAGGAACGAATCTGAAGAGAGTACAAATAGTTACAGATGCAAGGATTTCTTCACCGCGTTGCGATAAAGTAATCTGCATGCATCACATTAGACGGGAATACAATGACACATTTTTTTATTTGAATTTCGTGCAGATACTAGCCATATTACTGCGTCGTGAGTATTCTCACGGGGGAATCTTTCATAATGCTGAATGAGATCTGAGATCCGTTTGTTGCGTCTCTTATATCAGATATGAGATCAGATATGGCAGAAACATGAGAGTCAATCAACTAATCAAAGATTTCGGTGACAGTGCTTAAATTGATTAGGCCCATTTGTCGAACGCCCTCTTAAACAAAACATTTATATGGTAATGTACAAACTGTGCGAAAAGCATTTTTACGAAATAAAAGCAATTCAAAATATCATACACTGGCTATATATTCATTTTATTTTCTAATCTTGTGGTTTAGATGAAGAAACGGATTCCTTGCAGAAGCACAATGCACAATAGCGTGTGAAAATGCTCCAGCTTCTCCAGCAATTTGCAGCGTGCACGTCTGCTGACTAACCGAATTTAATTTATTTCCAAAATGGTGCGAAAATTGCAGCCGGTTCTCACCTCTTTAACAAAACGATTCTTCAGCTCTGTATTAGTAGAAATAGTGCGCAGCGTTGGTGTTTCTTCAATGAAGTTGATTATGATCACGAGACAGCTTTCAATCTGAATCATGGTCCAAGTGTTTTCATGTATCACATTGCTTCATTCTTGCATGTGGCGGAGACCTTTAGTAGTGCTCTAAAGTCTTCAGGATTGCAGTGGGTTAAGGAATATTAATGCTGAAATTAGAAGAATTCAAATGTGTACACTTTTCGCATTATGGTATTTCAAAAACGTGCCAAAATGCTAGTGTTTCTGCGTGTGCCACTATTGCATCCATGTCTTTAAGAAGTTAGCATTAAAAATCAGCGGGAGACAATGTAAACTGATTTCGAGGCGTTGGGTAAAAGAGATCATTTTTATAGAGAAGGGGAGTGTTATAATTCGTGTCCTCATAGTCAAGTATAGAACTAGAGTAGAATTACCTGAAAAAGAGATCTTCTCTGAGTTACCGATTTATGAGTTGTTTTGGATCAAAAGTTTAATTCTTATGTTTGAAAGCAAGCAGGCATACTTATCGGTTGAGCACTGTCTTGACTTTGTCGATAATGATGTCTCTATAGAGATGATTGTTTGCGTCGAGAGAAATTGTATACATCTATATTTGCTTTAACACTTTAAAAAGAGTCAAACATCTCTTATCGGAACAAATATTATGCTAGTAATTCCAATGGGACAGAACCAGGAATTTTGTAAATTGCATTCTCTGTTCCTCGCTTACCGTGCTTGGTTTGGTCCCTGAAAATTCTCGGCGTCATATAGTAACACCACAACAATTTAAGCCTAGACGCGAAAATTGCTAGCCTCGTTATAATTTGAGATCAAATTCTTAAAGCAAAGATCGCATAATCCAAAAGCACTGATTAGGAAGGTAAAACTGTAGTAAAAAGGTTTTTAATTAGGAGAGATTTCGTGCTATCCGCTAGAGTGTATGCAGGAGTGCCGATTTTAAGCTATCAAAAGAGTGGCTTGAATGCCTTCATCTTTCCGGATAAATTTCGCGATTGTTACGTTGTACCAGCATTAAGACGTCAAGGTTCTCAGTAATTAAGTTACCTCTAGGAATACTGTGCCAGGAGGAAATTCGCTCATTCCCTTGCAAAGTACATAACTCATAAAATGTGAGCTATTTAATGAACATTTGTGTGAACTTGCATAGTTTTGCAATATATAAGATTACGGTAGGCGCCATGATTTTGTATAGTAGTCAATTTGGGTGAAGAGTGCCTCTTCGTGAGGTCCTGCTTCGTAACTTTCTCAAAATACCCCATAACTGTTAATAAAAGACTTGCCATTTTTAGACAAAGCCGAGATGGTACAGCTTCGCAATCGTACCGACGGAAAAATCGAACAAGTCCAGCCACAGGCGGTGATCGACGCCTATATGCGCAACTTCATTATCTACGGCATAGAAGGCCTCCTGATGACACTGACCAACTTTCCCATCGTCCTCAGTGTGCTGCGCTTCAAGTCACTCCGGGAGCAGAAGGAATTTATCATCGTCGCTGGTCTAGCATTCGCCGACGGCTTTAACGGATTCGCCTTTCTCGTTGCTTCTATTGGGCGGATCAATCAACTGATTAATGGTGATGGTGAGTAGTACTAGTACGCT
>NIUQ01000424.1:0-50631 GCA_002796945.1 Plectus sambesii
AGAACAGTGTTGCATGGATAAAGGTCGAATCAAACAAAATTCATCATTTAATTATGCACGGCATCTTTTGTTGTAAAAGATGATTAGTGACTTCATTTTAGTGCTGAATTCTGCGGGGCCAATCTGAGCGAGCAGAAAAGAGCACCCTGAACTAAACAAATTGTCAGATATCGCGCAAAACGGTCGTTGGCGTGTCTCGACTCATAAAATATTCAAACATGCGAATACGCAAGATCAACAGATTTTCATCAGTTGCTTTATTCTTCCAGAAAATTCCAAACGTGAGGAGAGCATTGCACGAATCAGACGAATCATCGTCGTGTGCGTCTAAACGATAATTCGCACGAATTCATGTTTAAAATTGCAAAAGATTGCATCGAATGTATAGGAATGTCGAGAAATTGCAAAACACTTTGATACTAATTCTTCTGGAACATTCTCACATCCCATCCGAGACACGTATATAGGATAAACATGGTGGATTAAAGCTTGCGCGATATTTTTCATAACTGAACAAGACAATCAACTATTCATTACAAGGTTGGTTTATTACGTCATTCTGATTTCATATTGATATACTGAAAGCCATTTAATTTATTGAATACGATTCGTATATATATGTTCTCAAACCTATTCTGTCAGCTGAATTGCGGGTGATTTCACTATTCAGTCTTATGTTTGTACAGTGTCTAAATCTTTCGTCTCTCTATTATACAAATACTGACAGACCAATTCGCTAAGGCTACAACAAAAATGCCTCCCATTATAGGAGTACCAGCGCCCCCGCGGCGTGTTTTATGTAGTTCTCCATAGTAATTGCAGGAGAACTGGACAGAGAAATTTGAGTAGCTTGATGATTTTCGATTTCAATTCTCAATTCTTTTACAATAGAAGTTCAAGGAGAGACATGTGCATCGGGGAAATTGGGGGGTAAACCTCCAAAGGGCCTCATACTTATCAAGCCCGTGAAGTTATCGCAAGTTTTTATGCATAAAATAGTCTCTTCATTTTTCAACCATAAATGCTCTGCTGAATACTGAATAAAAATATTCCTGCGGTAGAGAAAATTCTTGGAAATATTTACTCCATGAGCTGATCGGTCACGCCCTCAAAGTCCAGACGCGTGCACGAGGGGCCAAGCTAGGAGGGGGCGGCCGAGGGAAACCCTACAATTTTCGAAACACCTCCAGTTTTGAGAAAAATATTGTGTATTTCCACATACCTCAATAGATTCTGGCCTCAGCTTTTGGAACTCCCCCCAGGAGGTTCGACTTTGTTTCCAGCTCGTTGGCTCTAACTTTGCAGCAGCCGTACATATACTTATCCTAGAGGTACATGCTCAATTGGAATGTTTTGCTTTTCTTAGTAGCACTTTTAAAAGCTTGCACTCTGCATGCCTTTTACATACCTGCTGAGCTTGAATGTCAGGAGTTATTTTGATTACTCACACGTGCCTGTTCATTTAGCGAATGGCGCAAACTATTTTCAAGTTAGCATTCGCCTTTCTTCTCCTGCCCACATGTCTTGGAATGGTTAGAATGGATTTACAGGAATTCCTTGACAAACTGACGCAGGAAAAAAAGGACACCACAACGGTAATATTAAATTTAAATAGTGTTTTTACTTTTAAAACAGCTTTTATTCAAATTTCAAAAGCATTTTTGTCTTGTGTGATGAACAAAATAGCGGATATAGTTGTTAATATATATCTATGTTTGGACGGTGATATCAGCATATTTATGAATATCTTTGCATTATATCCATCCAATAATTGTATTATCTTCAATAAACTGACTTCTAATTGTTATAAAAACTAAAAATATTTGACTTTAAGACAGCTTCGCCAAAGGAAGTGAATAATGACTTCAAGACAAAGTCGAGCCTGTCTGATCCAATGTGCTTCTTTACCGCCCTCGTTTGCAATTATCATCCGGCGCTCCGCAGTCAAAGATAAAGGAAAGGTCTCTGGAGTAACAGAATGAGCGAAGCAAGCAAAGCTACCACCACAAAGCTTAGATCAGCTTTTTCATCTCAATTTATAGGGTATCCTAATTATTCTGTAACGCGCTTTTCGTAGCGATGGCGAGAGGCTAGGGGTAGAATTTGACTTGGTGGAAGCTTTCAACAGCAATATGATAAGGTGCTTGAGAAATACTTGATACTTGTCCCATGTTTGTTCATATACTAGTACACAATATTTGTTCACATTTCAGTACACAATATTTCTCACACAAAGATGTTCTTTTATACTGATGCTTCAGAAATGTATATTCTACGATTTTTCACTTCTTGCGTGCTGATTATTATCTTTATTCGCAGCGTTCACGTCTGATGCTAAAAATACTTTACACGGCATTTACAGGACGCATCAACGATGTTGGTACTAGGGGTTCGTTCTCTGCAACTCGATACTGCGCTCGGTTTCCTGTCGATTAGTTGGAACGCGAATTCGAACAGCAAATTGTGCATAAAGTCATGCTTATCCCTTTTATATCACTCGGGTGACACCGTCGACGATGTTCGGAAATCTTATCATGTGTTCCTCTTCTCCATAAGGAAAGAGGACCCTCCCCACATGCGCCCTGGCTTATGCCTCTGCTTCGAAATATGATGAGGGCTCCGTCGAAATAAAAACAGTCCCAAAAAAGAAAAGGCAGTACTCTACTCAACTGCTGCTACACATTTTCAGTATCGGTGTAACTCTACATACTAAGAACACTCGAAAGTGAAAGATTTACGTTTCTTTTAGGAGCATTAGAACTAGGTGCACGTGTCCCAAACTGTTTGACTTCAGAGCTGACCATATCGGAAAAATCCGAACCAAAAGCAATTCATCGTAATCGATGTGAACATCTGACGCATGAATTAATAATTGGACACGACACGAAGAGCTTCCTTGAGCAGCAGTCACGTTGCAATCATGAGCAACAAATATCGCCTGCTGCACGCCCTTACGCGATTGAATGTCGCCGCGATATGTGTGATGCGGCGAACTTCCGTAGTCCGACTGCGCAAACATTCGACGACAAGATTCAAGCAACGGAAATTTTTCGCCTAACACAGGCGATATTTCTTGTTTCACATGATTTAACGTGAAATATTGCAATTCGGTCGCATTATAAACAAGCTATAATTTTAAAGCCGATAGAAAGCAAACACATTTCTTAATTTCATCCATCAAAGAAGAGAATAAGAAATATAAAATAAAACTCAGTTACAACAGTGATAGTGGCAGTATTAGCTGGCAGTCGACAAACACGAATACGACAGCTAGTTCGCTAAATGACTTACTAATATAAAAATTGCATCAAAACTAGAAATATACAAATAAATCGCACATATCATACGAAGATAAAGTTAAGCGTTTAAGCAGGATCTGAACATTATTCAAAATCGATACCTTTATCATATTATTTTTTAAACTCTCGATCTTCATTTAAACGTTTGCTAGATACTAGAAGTGGGCGACGGGGAATGAGAGGGATGCACACCCTCCAAATAGATTTGCAGCTTTAAGATATGAGATCCGGGGGAGTGCAGTAATTTTTAAATAATATGGGGAGTTCTTGTATATATTGCTGCAGGGTGGTGGTTACCTACTTTACAAAAATGGTCATCAGTTTGATAACCAATGTTTCTTAAAGACTAGATAGAGTGGGACCACGAATGTTGGAGAATGGGGAGGGTGTACGTCGCTCCTAGACGGCGACCGGTACCTACCTCTGCTGCCACTTTCCCTAGCCATAAGTCTCGACATAGTCCTGTGTACATTACGGAAATCTTTCAACAAGATACTAGCGACATATTACCTTCCCCACTGCGTTTTGTCAGCGATTACGATGCCTGATGCAAATAAAATTGCCTCACATTGCATGAACACGTCCTTAAGCTATATTGATGTATATATCTTAACACCATCCTATAAAAACACTTTTGGTGAAGGAATCAAAAATGCGAACATTTTCGAAAAAGTTGAATTTGTCTCCGTAGTCACGTGCAATCATTAGATGGTTTCTATATAAAACAAACGCGAAGAAAAGATCATTTGGCGCTTTTTCGTGCTTCGTCAAAGCCTCTTTGAGTAAAAATATGGAATTTTCCAGATTTCCATCCAGTGTTGCAAACTCTTCGAAGCGATCTGTAAATTATATTAAATATTTTGCATAAACTTAGCGGAGGCGCTGAGGAACTTTATATTAAATCAGCTGTCAACTTGTTCGTTGCTAAGCTTTATATGGTGAACATGTGTTAATCAGTATAAATTTTGCAAAGAGAATCGCGTAACACGCCTCCTTACGATAAGAAACTGCTTGCTTATCAAACGGTCTTGCAACCTAATAGGGGAATTTTACATTAGACTTTGTGACTCTTGCACCTTGTTTCGTCAATTCTGCATTCAATATGAACGCGAGGTAGACGAATATCACGCATCTGATTTATAACAGTTGCCTTTTAATAGTGAAGCTCAACAAAGGACCTTGAAATGAAAGAGAAAAAAATTATGAACTGCAAGCTTTAAATTTCAAAGAATTTGAGCGGACTGTTTTTGTTTTAGTAACATGTGATCTACTTTCATAAGTAAATAAATTGCAGGTATCGCCGTTTGAAGTGAGACTTATACACTTGACAACCTCTTATTCTGGACCAGTGTGCAATCAAGAAGTTAGTTACTTACAGTTATTGTCAAACAAATCTTGGAGTCGTTTGGCATGCATATAATCAGCGAACTTGCTACACCCTTCGTTGCTCTTATCCGCTGCATGGACGACGATCGTATAATCCGAATCAGACGCAGTGAACCAGTTGGATGATGCAAATCCAACTTGCGCATGAGTGGCTTTCGCGCTCCATCGAATTTTATTGTACAGAATGACCGCCCATGAACGATATGGATAGGCTTTCGTTAAATAATTGTAGATATAGTCAACCTTCTGAAATAAGCAAACGATATCTCAAGCTAAAGCTTTCTTCTCGCAACAAGTAATAAATTTGATCATGTGAAAGACCTCTGCATAACTCATGAACTTACACTTCATTACAATTAATGACAGCCCGTTCAGTTCTGATATAAAATATAAAATCCTCCAACGGAGCAAACGCCAGGCATAAACAGACCATTGTAGTGATGATCAATTATTTCCTATCGCTGCTGGTACTATATACCCGAGTTTCTCGAAATTACGCCCCGGGAGGCTTAATTTTGAAAGCCTTCTCGATATTTAGCCCCGGGGCGTAATTTCCGAGTTAAAAATGTTCGTTCGACAGCGCAAATTAGTACCATTTGTGCAATTTTTCTCGGAATCCCCCCAGTGCTATATTAATAAATATGCGAGCAATACTGCATTTTATTGCGAATTAGCGTAAATATGGTCAATTTTCGCTGCTCCATGTTGCCTAATTTCGTGAAAATAGTAGCTGACGGTAGTATTATAACAATACTAAGTGTCAGTGCGTTTCCAGGCATTTCGCGAAATTTGGCCCCGGGCCTAATATTGAATTTCACGTGACCACCAAAAAGTTGCTTTTTCTCGTCATCGCCCCGGGGCGTAATCTTGATAAACTCCGGTAATATAAATATTTTATTTCTTTGCATCTGTATTATTTCAACTTCTATAACTTTTAAACGCCAGTGATCAAGTGCTCAATGCCTTATTTAATTCAATAATTTTTCACTCATAGCTTTCAATTAAATTTTTCAATGAAAAAAGCTCGAATATTTGTTGTACTTCTCTTTTGCAATGTGTCAAATTATGCACATTTAATTTATCGCTTAAAGACAGCTTCACTTGTAAAGTTTAAATCAACTCAATTGCAGAAAAGTTATTATACCTCCTGTCCTATAAGCGCCATATTGTTGGATTCTTTCAGTGCTGTTTTAATCGCATCCGGTACAGAACTGCCGAAATTTTGTATTAAATTGCTTCGTGAATTGTCCAGTGCAGTCTCGATTGCGTTTAGTGTTGCGTTAATATCAGCCAAATCGTGGTCGATGTAAGCTTGAGACGACTCGTTTCCAATTAGTTCAATTCTGTTGCACTCTATCGCCAACAGCGCACAAAGGCCCACTTCGCTCATTATTAATGACGTGATATTGTTGAAAAACGGCAAAGAATATTGGGTGCCTTCCGCGATTGCGTCAAACATTTGCGCTGAATTCACCGTTTGATAACGAATGTTATTTAGAATATCTAATGGACTTTTGCTCTTACAAGCCGATTTGGCTCTTCTCTTTGCAATGGGCAGGCTCTTGAACAGTGTTAGCCGCTTAACGTGTTTGTAAACGCTGCCAATATTGCGCAAAATTTCACGCGTTTCTTGTTGAATGCGCTCCAGTTTACTGTTGCTCTCAAAAGAGGAAATTTGGCGCTTCATTTGCGCTAAAACGTCTTCAACTTTGTTGAAACGATACTGGAAACATTGTCGGTCACTGTCGTCCATGGATGTGATTTGTGAAGAGCTGCTGAGTATCTTTGATAGCTGCTGAAAAGAGCATGATAAATAATCATCTATAGGCGTATTGATTGAGTTCTATAAGGAGTAATGAGCAATTTCAGAAAACTGAGAAATTATGCAAGAATGTCGGCTATTCGGCAGTTAATACGAATGTAATAAACAATTTCATGGATTTTTTCTCAGAGGTCTGTTAAACGTACATTGTAATTTGCAAACAAAATGTTAAATCGAAAAATTTGGTTCCAGTCTATCCAAGCTCGTGGGAAATGATCCACATTTTCCTCTTACCGTAACACCTGGTATCTTTGATCCTCTACCGAACACAGCTGCGACAACAGAATACCCTTCAGCTGTATCATCTTTCGCATTTTTCAAACATGGATTTGTCGGCAAGTAAGTCGAATCAGATTCACCACAACGATAAGCAATAATAATAATAAAATATGTATAAACACATATAGACTTCCGTCGCTGCATCGATACCATTGCCGCATACGCCCTTTTTGGAAGTGAAGCCGTAATCTATTCTTTGGCAGTCGCGGTGAGCTATTACATAAAAGATAAGCCTGTTTGCAGCCAGACTCGAATATGAAGCGACGCCTGCCGTAATTTTCTTGGCGAAGCACTATCTTAAAGATTCAACTTGTGCTAAGATTCTCCTTAGGTCGAAGAGCATTGAGTAAAGAGCAACATAAATGGACACAAAGCAATCAAAACGCTCCGTTTAGAGGCAGGATAGTTGACCATTTGAGACCACCGGTCAACCGAATAGCCCTCCTACTTCATGACTATTAAACAAAACGAAATACCATTACTATAACTATTTGCTAAGCCATAGAACATGGCAAATACTCTAATAGTGGGGCAATTTCCCGATTTCAAGCATGCTCTACTATTTCTTAACTGATTCCTCATTTCTTATTATAAAATTAAGTTATCCAGTCGTGAATTTTGCTTGACACTGGCGCCATGCTTTTTGTGTACAGCTCTTTTCGTCACAGGATAGCCTTTCCTTTAATCGAACACGCAGAAATGCAAACTAGTTCTATGTAGTTATATTAATTCATTTACTTCAAAATATGATCATTTGGTTACATTCAGAGAACTACACCTCATCCCATAATGTTGGTATGCCCACAGTGTCTGACTCATTTCAGTACAAAACTAGTAATTCCAAAATGGTCCCAAATTCGTTGAATATCTAAGACCGAAGTAGAATTTAAGATGTTTTAAATATCAATTCCGGCATTTGAAAATACTTCAGCAGGGCAAAAATTCTTTCTTGGCAATTAGAATTGCTCTTGGCTCAATGATTTTCATGTACGATGAATTGTCTTACTGCGCCTTTGGCCCATAATTTCAATGAAACGAAAAAATGGTGAGTTAACAGAAAAGTAAACAAAGCCTGTGATATGTCATTTTCGGGGCGAGTCGCCATAAAATTTGGCATCGCACAGAAATCTTATTTATCCAGTCAAGCTAGCGCCCCGGTAACTTCAAAACTGAAAGCTGCATTGAATTGAAAGGTGCGTGCTTTCATATCAAGGTATGAAAACTTGGATTCCGATTCCACTAAAGTTACTTGATAATTGAAATTAGAATCGCGTTTTTAATTGCCAATTTTTTCGGAAAATAATTCAGAATAACTATTTTAAGCAATGGAATCGCAATCGTATGAAATGACAAAGTTTCGATGAGAGGCGAAACTGTAATCGTTATTTTGGGAATCGTTACAAGTGTGGTGCTAGGTTAACTGATAAGAGAGGGTATGCATTTGTATTGACAGACGAACGGATGAATGGACAGACATAGTCCTGAGCGGCATTTTTGATATAAACATTTGATGGAAAAAATCTTCGTGACCTTCTTTGTAACTTAACCAGACGTTCACTGCATTGCAGCACTATATTTCAGTGTTATTCACACCAAATATTGGAAACTTTTGTTTGTACAGCTAATTATGTATTAAATTCAGCTCATTTTGCATAATTCTCTATAGCACTTAAAAAAAGGCAATATTTGTATTTATTTCACATTACGGTAGGTATATGACTGACTATCCAAGAAGTGCAATGCGCATAATGAATTTACCCACAAAAGTCATAAAACTTTTAGTTGATAGAAATACAGAGTTGCGGCACATTTATTGATAAGATCAATTAAAATCTAGTATGCGTACGCTCATAATCAATCAAACAAAAAATTCATGCCATCTGATTGAATCATTTGAATAACTTGCTCAAATTTATCTCAAATTTAGACAGAGTTTGTCAAACTGAACATCTTCAACATATGCTCGAAACTCGAAACTCTAAACCATCAGAACAAAAGACTAGAGACGGAATATAAAGCGTGCAGCCATGTGAGCAAATATCGAATGTTATGAAATTCAAAGTGGAGGAAAATTGTTTGCTGAGTGAGAGCAGTAAGTGGGACGGAGGGCATACACTCTGTGCTTGGGGTGCTCTCATATTCAAACTTTTTTCATTCAATCTGTATTTTGCTTCCCGCGTCCGTTTTTAGCGCTCAGGAACAATACAGCAGAGGTTTCACTTAAATGGTTAATTTGTGTTCGAAAGTGAATTAGCTCAAATCGATCATCGCGCTTTGCGCTGATCAAATTTTAAGGAACTTAAATTTCGCCGATATTTAGTTCTTGCATGCTGCCTCAAATCTATTTGCTTAATGCTTTTTAGAAGCAGTAACAGGCTCAGCGGCGTGACTATTCACATATTCACATACGTATTTACCGAAAATGATCGGAGTGTTAAGAACAGTATATTTAAATGTTTGTAAATTTGCATAAGTATTCAACAGAAAACATTTTTAAATTTCGCCAAGTGAGCGAACTTTTTAAACGCTATTTGTACTTTGCATTATATTTAGGAATACACAAACCCAGAATAGAATAATTTTGCGCTGATAATTTCCCTTCACAGCATTAGATGAATATTTAGTCGATCTCCAATATTGAATGACACGAAGTATAACGAATTAAATAGTTTTATTACCCACCACCACTGCTTGGATATTTGGATAAAAGATCGATTGGTGCGTTTTGGGAGTCGGTTAATTGATAACAGTTAAATGAACTGAGAAACATAATGATGGGCAAAGAAAATATGAGGATATTTGAAAGTGACGGGACAGCAATAGAGATCTACGCACTTCGTGCTCTATTCCCTTTTCATGCTCCACTTTCATCTTGGAATCTGTAAACCTTCACGGTGTTTGAGAAATATCCGCCGATTTGAATCTTGTATGACTTTTGACTGAGTAGTCCAATTTGAGTAAATCAAACGGCGCCAGACTCCTCCTGCTCTGCCGTTTTGTTTTTAAAGTTTTTCAAAACTGTTCGTGTCAGGACCACAGTTTGTATTTTTTGACCGTAACTGTGTTCAGAAGTGACGAGTTGGCACAGAACGAACATTTTCGAGACCTACGCCATCTAAGGAATCGATTAATAGAAAATTTTTGAAATTTTCATTTCATGAATTTGAGATTAATTTTTTGGGCTCAACAGGAAAGTGTCTAAACTTTGATATTAATCGATTCCCCGAATTGCGTAGATCTCGAAAATGTTCATTTTGGGCCAAATGGTTATTTCTGAACATAGTTACGATCAAATACACAAATTTTAGTCACAACACGAATAGTTTTGAAGAACTTTAAAAACGAAACCGCAGAGCAGGGAGAATCTAACGTGGTTCGATTTACTAAAATTGGGCCACGCAGTCAAAAGTTATTCAAGTTTCAAGTCGGCAGAAATATTTGAAACACTCAGTATTTTATGCTCTTCTTAAAGGCATTTTCCCAGTGGAACGACGGGATCAGTTCGCGGAGTTCCTTGAATGAAATGGATCCGGTGGAGGAAAGTCAAGCAAATCAACTTGTAAAGCGTGACCCAAAGGAATGAGTTGTGCCGCAGCTCCGTGCCCACAACGCATGTCATTGCCATTCAAAAGAACATTATTGTTGAGTACTGCGTGTTCGCTTAATTTTCTTATAAGTGCTTTACATTTCTGACGTTTCGGTATCTGCTTCGTTTTGACGATGACGAGACAAATGAGCAAACCGCAAGCAATTTGAACGGCCACGAGATAGATCAACCAACCCACGCTGATTAATTGGCTTATGAGCAAGTCGGTGCAGTTCGGCAGATAATGCTTAAAAAAAGAAAATATATTGCATATAGACCTTCTTGTACTACCGGATTTTCCGTTTAGAAGCCCCTCCCATATAGAAGCCCCACTGTGCTTTATTCGCTTTGACTTTCCAAATAGAAGCCCCTGGGCTTATATTTGGAGCCGAAAAAATATCACCATTTATGCGTAAAATGAAATTATCTTAATTGCATTTAACATGTAAATATCGTATTCTCTAAGAGGCTTCGCAAAAACCATAGAGATTTTCCATTATTTGCGTGTAAGGTTAATTAAAAAGATGAAAAAATGACGCAGTATGCAAGGAAGATTGGTACTACAGATAGCGTTATGAAATTAAATTTTCCGTATAGAAGCCCCGGGGCTTCTATTTGGCGACAAAGTAGAGACGCGAAAAGTACCAATTGTTGTTACAAGCCCAGGGGCTTACACTTGGAAAAACCCGGTGCAATAAATTACTCTTCAAAAAGTCAATTACGCAAATTGCAACTATCTTACTTCTTTTATTTGAGTTCGTTTATCTGAGCAATACTTGGGCTTGCCGCTCAAAAGTTGCCTAGTGCCAGAGCAATTCAAATTTTTTTGTGCTGTGGTGCAGAATGAGTCATTTGCTTTGACCATTTTTCGGAGCGCAATTTCCATCTTATCAGCGATATCGTCAATGAGAACAACAGAAGATAATGCGCAAGTTATGCCAGAGTCAAAAATGTAAAAAACAGTTAAGAAGACATAAACCTGAAAAATTTTCTTGTTTAGCATCGCACAGAAGTTTTCTGGAAGCGGAAATGATGATAAACATAAATAAAATATATCTATACCACTAAAAGAAGCTGAGAGCAACGGCACAGTCCTGTGAGTAGTGCTACGAGGCAGAAGGAGAAGTTGACGAACCTGCTGATCATACCAAATGACAGCAGCCTGAGGTACTAAAAAGTGCATATTTAAAGTTGACGTAATATCTCTGGCATGGGACACCATGCGTGTAACATGTTAATTAATCGAAAAAACCGAATTCATCGAGCGATTGCCCGCAGCCTAAACAACCGCTTCATACGGATGTTGTTTCTTGCTCAATTCGCACCATGCACTTCTTTATAACGTTCAGTTCTATTAATGCCTAAAAACTACTAATTTCAGTTTAAATTGAAGGATGGACCTCTACTATGACCAGAATACCCGACTAATAACTTACAGTGCAGAGGAGTGAAACTTCTCCACTGTACATTTTATTAAGTATTTTCAGTGTCTTGGATTTTTTGAAATGATGTGCTAATATCCATCCCGAGCTGGATGATTGAACAGCAATAAAAAGGATCAAAATAAGAAATGGTGGTGTGTGTAAGATGCTCTTATTTTTCTTCCATTTTTTCTTCACGCCGCTGACGGTTCTTTGTGGGACTGTCATCCAATCATTATCTAACGACGTAACTGACAACGCATTCGCATCGAATGGCATTTCCTTTACCTAAAAACGGCTTATGTTTTAAAGAGTATATCAAAATTATTTTCAGTTTCTCAATCACGAGACGCTTTTTAGTGACAATATGGCATCGACGGAGGATTCAGAGCAAAAGCTATTTAAAATCATTCACCGACCAGCAAAGAGAGTAAACATGATCTTTGTCAAAGTTACATGCATTATCATTTTCTTTCTGCTGGCATGGTGGCCTTTTTGCGTTTGGCTAGCGTCGTAAAGAAAGATTTTCGATGCTTTGGCCAAACTTTAAACTATTCTATCGCTTAATGCAGCAGATCATTCACGTGAACTAGTAAAATGAAGTTCGACTAAGTCAGCATATTTGAAGTAGATAAGGCAAATGCACGCATCCAAAGCCACGCTAACTGATAAATGAGCGTCGCTTAGGTTTTACTACACGCGTTTTATTATCATTTTAAGGCGCGAAAAGCGGCATTTCGTAAGCGACGCCGAACTGAGGCTGTATAAATTTATGAGGGAGGTATATGCTCTTTCTACTCATTTCGATTCGTCAGTCAAGATATTAGTTTTTAACTCCCCAACTCGTATGCCTAAGATAAAATTAATTAACAATCATATGCTGATGATTTCCTCTGAGAGATAGTGTAATGGATATGTCAATCAGTTTAAGAAAGCTTTGAATTATCATTCAATTCTTGTTTCAGTTATTAATCGCATAGATTTTAACGGGGACTTAATTATTTAGCTTCTTTAGACCAGACCGTGATAGATTGAAATGTCGAACTCTTCGAAATACAATATTTCTCCCAATAAACGCCCTCCCTCCAATAGACGCCCCCTTCGCGCTATGATTGAAAAAATAGACGACCACGGCGTCTATTGGAAGAAATACGGTAAGTTCAATTATAATCGAGAGCAGCGTACTGCGGTCGCATCACGACCAGCTTTGTTCGACGGACTGTTGTGCTGCGCATTTGCAAAACTACAAGTTAGGTAATTTTTAGAGTCGACCACATATCAGACAATTTTAAAGTTTTATTTCAAAAACACAGTACAGTTTACGAGAGAATGCCATAACAAAAATCATTGATGAAAATGGAGCAAGCAAAGTTCTTCTATCGTAAATAGCACTATTATTCTATCAAGCTCTGTTTTGTCTCACAAGATATACTTTCACTCTATAGGTACATAAGAATGCTATGTCATCAATCGTACGGCGACGATACATTCATCCAACTGAATTTCTTCCGACACGCCAAAGACGCATCTATGTAATAAAGTGCAACGCTAACAATTTGTTAACAAAAAAGGTGTGCAGCGCCGTCCAACTGTTTTACGATTGTGTCAAGAAAACGCTGTGAAACTGTACTGAAGATCATTTATTCTCTTGATGCTTTTGATAGTACAAGCTTTCTAAATTGTATATGGTGCGCACAAATATGCAGTACAGATTGGGTGTAAAATGATACGTTAAAGCGTTTGGAAAGCGCGGCGTATCGTCGATGGACCGTAATTAAACACTGAATACGCGTTAGTTTACACCACAGTTTCTGTACATTTCATGCTCCTGAATAACAGCAAGTTCGCGTGAAGCGGGATGTTCATTCCCCTCGGATGATAGCGAGTTTCTTCTAAATTTTCGCCTTGCGTCACAACAGCACATGCAAATGGCGATGGTATAGAATGTCCAGAAGATAAGTATGAGCAGCAGAAGCACAGTGCTTTTAGCATTTTGAAGCAATTGTCCAGTTAATTCTTCGGAGCAGGTTTTTACCTGAAAAGGTTGTATCATACATGAGCATGAAATATATAAATATATTTCAAGCACAGAGACGTACAATTATGAATAATGACGAAAACGTCAACTTTTACAGCGGTTTTTTATGTGTTAGTTCTTTATAATCGCATTTTACCATAAATTATGACGTCAATAAATAGATGGTGATGCGGCTTTGAAACGCTCCTCGTTCTCAAGCGCTCAACCCAGACTCCTAATTAAATTTTAAAAATTTATCACCCTGCGCTTCTCTTTTTCGACATTGATTTTTGCTACGTACTACAGAAGCATTCTCTATAGTACTGTTAGGCTGAGATGAGTTTGGAAAAGTGAAACTGTGGGTCAACCCGCACCTTCTCGCACTCTTTTATAAAAATTTATTATTAACTTTGATAATGAATTAATAAATAGTCTGAGCGCCATTATCATGAAAATGCATGCGCACTTTCACCTCCAAAAAGACACTATCAAGCAAAGAGCAATATCTTTTGAAAAATTGCAGTTTTCATATCAATATTAAAGCTTTCTCCTTGATCAAAGCTTATTCGTTCGAAATTCCACGGCATCTGTAAACAAAAGCAAGCAGAGAAAAATTCTTTATACGCACGACGAAAATAAACAGTATCCTGAGCAGCAAAGTTTACCTCTTCTATTTGAGTACAGTTCAAATAGTCATCAGTGCTAGGCTTATTGTTGCTTTGCAGAAATCCGCAGCAGAAGTAATTGTATTGTAGTTTCTCTAAAGAAGCTTTGTCCTTTTCGCTCACGTCTCTCACTGCAGTCACGATATTTTCCTTTGCTGCTTCACTGAACTCCAGGTAAATGATCCATACAATAGCCACAGTGGCTACTGTCATAAAGAACGTTATCGCAGACAGCATCTAAACGTACAACAATATTGTTGAAATATCCCAGGCAAATACTTTGGTAAAATGAAGCAGAATCAATCAGAATCAAAGCCATTTTTAGATTTGCATTATTTTTATGGATTTTTAATCACGTTAACTGTTAAAGAGCTATAGGTCCAATTCTGCGCTTCTAAAGCAATCAGGACATTTAAAATCATTATAACTCCATTATTTTAATTATACAAATTGCAAAGCAATTATTAAACTACAATAATAATTAAACTGTCATATTTTAATTAAATTAATTGATATTCTATAAAATGAAATACTGTTCAACATTGAGTTTCTGAAAAGGTATCCGTTGATCTGTTGCTCAATCTTTCGTCGAACACAGCGCTCTTAATCATTTACAACTACTCTCAGGTTTTTTTTGTAAAATGTGTTTAAAGGCATGAAAATCACTTTTGATGTTTTAGGCTTTATGTAATCCATGCTATAGTAACTGCAACAAGAGTGCATAGTCTAACTGATTCTGAAGTTTTGTTTCTTCGTATAAATGTCATTGTTCCAAATTATAGAAAGGTCAATTCTAATGAATGCGAACGTTAGATCATGAAATAAAATTTTTAAAGTCGGAGTTCACCAACATATAAATATGCATATACTGATATTCCGTAAATCCTCTAATAATCGCCCACCCTCTAATAATCGCCCCTCTCTAATAATCGCCCCCCTCAGACCCCTTATGAAATAATAATCGCCCACCCTCTAATAATCGCCCACCCTCCAATAATCGCCTCCCTTCAGAGTGATTAAAACATTAAAGGCTTGTGCAGTGCAGGTCAACACTGAATTCCTATTCAAATACTAGTACTGAGAACGCATAATCTTTGTATTTATGAACGCTTTTATAAAATACAATGACGATTGAAAGAAACAAATGTTCTATCTCCAACGACTGTCTCATTCAAACATCGATTGAAATAATAATCGCCCACCCTCAAATAATCGCCCACCCTCTAATAATCGCCCCCCTCAAACCCCTTATGAAATAATAATCGCCCAGGGCCCTATTTCACGAACGCTCAGAATCGGAAATCTGTGATCATTTGGCTGAGTAGCGCATATCAGCCGTATATCACCTCGTATCAACAATATGAGACTCAGCCAACTTATCACAGATTTCCGATTCTGAGCGTTTGTGAAATAGGGCCCAGGGCGATTATTAGAGGATTTACGGTAACTATAAGTTATTGATTATGTTTCTTTATGCACTATTTGATATACTTTCATGCTACCGTCATTGTGATATTTCCCATAAAGAACAAGTAGAAAACAAACCATAATCTGAATTTTTTGATTATTCTGCCGAATTTTCTTGCGTGTCTGCGATAATTCGAAATTGTTTGTTGTGGCGGACGGTTCGTCCGAAGTCTGTGCTCGTTCACTTTGAAATGGCGATGTGATCAAAACATTTTCCTCATCAGCCAATTCCGTTCTCGGCTCCATTGATTTCAATAAGTCACTTCTAGGCTGACCTTCGGACCCATTTACAGCATGCTGCCCCATCTTTAATCTATTTGCATAGCAACCGTAGCAGATGCTAAAGAGCGCATTTGCGGCGCTAAGAAATAGTCCAATGACGCCGATTATTGTGCAGAAATAATGCTAAAATTAAAGTCATGCACTCAAACATATACTAGTAGTGATATAATTGCTGTGAGAGAATGTAGGAATAAGAATTGTTTAATCTGGCTTCACTGTTGATTATAAAAAAAATGAATTGGAAACAAAATAAATTAAGTAAAATATATAAAAAATGCACCAATTTTTAAACTTGCATTTAGGCATCTGAGACACACAACTCGTAAATTATTATACTGCAAGGGTAGAAATATTGGGTGGTACTTAATTTGGGTGACTGGCTCAGTTGGACCGATTTGGTAGTTGTGCGGACCACCAAATTCACCCAAATTTAATACCACCCAATAATTTCTCGCCCTACAGTATGTCCTGGTAGAAAACTGCAGCTAAAAAATTACCCTCTTCGACTCGCTGGCTATATTAATTTAAGAGATTCATTTCCAAGTGATACAATGCCAATTTATTTTTTACCTCGCAAAGCGAATGCAACGGTTTTTCTAGTGCAGTATTTTGTGAAATATTTTTCTCGGTTATCAGTCTCAAAATAGCATCATCATAGATACTATCTAAGGCGGGGTAGACTGCCTTCCACAATTGTGCTCCAAGTATGCAACAACTAATAGAAGAAACGAGTAGGCATGCGAGCAATACAATAAGAAATCTTGTCTTTCCAATGAGTCGGGCTTCACATCCACGATGAATACAAAAAATGCTCGATACGAACTCGGTCCAATCTGGAAGGCTACTTTGATTGCTGACGCTGCGTTGTCTTCGATAGTCGGTCGAAGTCATACTTTATTCACTAAACTTAATAGATTATACTTGGTCATGAATGACTTGTAGGGTAAAACGAAGGCACGGGAAAGTTAAAAGAATAAATTATGGGATGACGAAGCAAGTAAGATATGTTGAAAAATGGCATCAGTAAAGCGTAGTCCATGAATATGATGCACCTAGAACACAACATCTTCGCGATTGAATCACTAGTGGAGCAATTGATGTGAATGGAAGAATGAGATACAGCCGCTCGAGTCTTTTGACCAAATTTTACACACTGTACTACCTAGTCAAGAATTTACTCTTGCAACGCTTCGCCTGCATTAGTCACGTATGTCATATGGCAGATAATAAAAGTAAGAAAACTGAATTGGCATTATTGGAAAAGAAATGAAAACTTTTAATTAACATATCTTTCCAGTAGTTGCAAATAGTAGTCGCAAACTATTATTTTTTTTACAATCAATGTTTAAAATTATAGGACAATAATTGATTTTAGGAGCGTTCACATTTTTGCTAATAATAATTATCCAATAAACCTAAATAATATTTATTATGTGCAATTTTATACGAGGCGCAAGTGACTGCTTCAATCGAGGTATTGCAAAAGAGTATATAAAATCAACGAAAATATCGATATTTAATTGCTTCAGCGGTTCTCTAATGTTTATGTAACATTATAAGTATCAGATATGCTAAATCAATTGTCACTTTTTTGTTTAAAAGTTAGTTCTTGGTACTCACAATGGAATCTGAGTGAATCGCCGTCTTATTCCAAAATGATATTGAGCGGAGCACGTGGTAGTTGTTTACAAAGTTATGCGAAAGGCGTCGTTATGACCAGCGTCACCACATGATACAGCGGAGATTACGGAAGACGAAAATAAGTACTGACGCTCAACCAGACGCTAGTACCAAGCACCGCTTGTTTACATTATTCCTACCAACAATTTTATTCGGTTGATTAAAGCATATTTTGCTCTGCATCATCTTTGTTCTCGTTACAATCAAGCAAAAGTAATATGTTTTGCGCTTTAAAATCACAAATTTATAAAGGATGCGCAGAAAAAGTGATCAGACATTACAAAAAATTTGATAGGTGTCTTTGATAACGCAATAATCCCGATAAAACATTTAATTATCAAAATTTCGTTAAGCAGAGGGCGTTGTACGAGATTAATCAAACTATTTCCCGAAAATCAAGCCGAATTGGCTGTTCATTTTCAGAGAACAGTTGTGAACATAATTGGTACAGTTCTATTGATTTTATCAATATATACTTTGATTTTTGGCAAGTGTTCAGGAAACGACGTCATATTGTCCAGTAAGTAGCAGTCGCATTATCTATCTTGATAGTTAACAACAAACGCTGTCTTTTATTTGATGGGTCATATGATCGGATCAGCAGAAATTTATTCACAAAAATTGCAAGAGTGGATTTTAAAAATTTCCGTTATTTAATACTATATAGTCACGCATGGAATGAAACTGTTTGGTTATTACTGATTACTGACGAACCTGGAATATTATAACATGTTTAATTTTCTAACACGATCCAAACAAGATTAGTTGCTTGCTAAATTAATAAAAAATAAATAAGTAGAAATCATACACAAATATGATAATATGCAAGATTACTTGAAATATTAAATAATAAAATAATTTACTTCGAGGTCATATAACAAGCCAAATATAGAGCTAAATTGACAAAGTTAGCGTTCATTTGAAAATTGCTTACATTGGGAAAAATTTTATGCGCTTTTAATTTATTTTATAATAACATCGGGGTACCATCCTTTTTCATCAATTCCATTCTTTGGCGAAAGTTCTCGCCGGTCGGTCCATACTTTCTCCTTCTCGACTTCCGTCTTATTCTTCTCAGAACAATGGCAATTACTGAACAACTCACCAAGAGAACAGCAAGCATAATACACGACGCAATAATGACTTGTTTTGAAAGATTCAAACCGCCAGCGCTCAGTTGCAGACATTCAGGATAAGGCGAAGTGTTTGAACTGACGCAAGAATCGCAAAACGTTCCAGTATAGCCTGATTTACAAGTACAATTCAATCTTGTTTCGTTAGAGATACCGTGCTGACACACAATTTTGTCACAGAAGTCGGAATTCCATCCATAATAACAGGTGCATCTGAAAATTATCTGAGTAGCGTGATGCTGCCAGTAGACAAAGTTTCAATGGATTTTTAACTGGTTTTACAGAGAAAAATATTAAGTCAAATGAAAGTTAACGTCAAAATGCGTGACACTCAACATTTCAAAATTATCTTTAACTTATGAATTCCTAGACGCTTATATGGTGTATCGCAACTAATAAAAGCGTATTTCTGGCCGTAAAATCCCTGATTAAAATTTTAGTTCTGTAAGATTTTTAAAACTTTCAGGTTGCAGCTTTCAGCTTTTACTTTTAAGCTTCTGTTTTCAGCCTAAGTTGAACAACGCGCGATCTGCACACCAAGTGAGAATTCACTGTTTGCCCATCGTTCAGCGCAACTATATTACAAAAAGATTTCAGAATAAAAGCTTGCCTTCCATTCAAAAGCTGACCATTCAGGCAGTATTCGACGAATTCGCAATTCGGGCCCGTGTAATTGGTGTTGCAAAAGCAGTTGTCGTCTAAGAAAGTTCCGCGGACACCGCAAGGATTGACTTCCGGTAATTCGCACAGTTCACCGGTGTATCCAGTTTCACATAAGCATCTTTTACTGAATAGGATGCTATTCTCGTCAAAATTGCTGCCGGTCGATAATCCATGCACTAAAAGTCATGTAGTAGTAAAAGCGGGCACCAGTGGGTGGGTGTGAGAGTGAAATATTCCTATGTGAACGGTCGTATCGCCTTCCGAGCACCAATACGATTGAAGAGAATCCCTTTTTGCGCTCTTCGATCATATTGTACGCTATTCTGTTATTAAATTGCCGTTATCACATACCGCATGCATATTCCGAGCATTGATCGCCGGTCCACGGAGGAATGCATTCACAAACCGATCCATTTTTCGAACTTCGTGAGCCATTATTTTGACACTCAATCGGTGTAATTGTAAATGAATTTGTGCTTTCTTCCGCATGTGTCGTGAACGATAAACTTATCAATAATATTGAACAAAAAAATAAATTAAGTGGTACCAGGAGAGTCGATTTCGACATTATCTGCAACGACGGGCGCAGTTAGAGATAAATACCGCATATATTCTGAAGTTACGGTAGTGTCTTATCGCACAACAAGATGAAAAAACAAAAAATATTGGTTCCTAACAGAAATAAGTTTCTGAGAACCTTCGCTGCATTTTGTCTTCGCCTCGCGCCGAAAAAACACATTCCTTTCATTTCTGAATATTGGTAATTCGTTTCACAAAAGTTAAAAACGAAAAGAATCGAGCAAGAGAAGACGGATTTAACATTCCGTATTTAAAGGGTAGGTGGGCAATCTAACGAGGACTCTGAGAAACACGTTGTGCTTCAGACTGGGAATCCTTATAATGCGATTGGAATGTAACACAAAACAAGTTCTACTGGCGACAGGTCAGCTATCCTGATACATCTACAGCCATGCAGGGATCGAAATAAATTTCAATATGCCACACGATTAGAATACTAATGGCACCGTTGCAGATATGTCAAATATCGCGAAAATATATCGTGGCCACGTCAGTAAGGACACTTTCCGAATTAAGCAGAACAATATCCTGCTTAAAAGAGTATAAAAAGTTGTCTTTGATTTGAAAATGTTGTGTTTGATTTGAAAAACGCCCTTCTTAAAGCAGAAATGACAGTTTAGCTACCGTACTGCACCACTGTTAAAATATAGTGGCAATATAATACATCTATTTCTAACATTCTAAAGACTATAATTTCATATCCACGTCCGCAACTTCTGTTTTATTTTCTCCAAGAAGCAAAACAATAACATAAGAAGAGATAATGTTATCAATTTTGAGTTTAATTTAACCAAACAGATACTTTATAAGAAAAATGAAACTATAAATATATAAAAATACTACATAATATTGCGCAAATGTTAAATCTTCACTTATTTTGTCTGAAATCATCGTCGAATACAGCAATTAATCCAGAATTTATGGCACATGTGCAATTAATTCTTTAAATAAGAGGAAGGCGAGTGTCGCACAATGGAACATGGATCGTTTTTAATTATGGCTTTCTCATTTTTACCACAGTATGATGAGGCATGTTCTGAACCACTCATCATTGACTCGCCACACTAAATAGCAATGTGATTACTCATTGACCAGCAGTTTTACTATTTCTGCAAACAATGTAGAAGCATTTGTTGTGTGATAAGCGATTGAGTAGGAGGTAAGACTTCTGCAGCGAGTGCAATGTTGAATCAGTCACAAAATCGGTGCTCAAGAAGGAAATTCCAATGTTTTTTTATCAGCATCCGCTTCCATCAAAACGTGGGGGTTGATGTTACGTGGTATGAAGAGGAGCAAACGCTCCTGCTTATCGGTGTTTGCTCATCGCCCACGCTGTAGCTTATAAGCGCTGCGTTTGTTTATGTTTCTTGTGAGTCAGACAGTGTCTCTAGTTAACACGCTTGCAAAATCCCAAAGCACTTTACTAGTGAAGAGCTAAGGACTAATTAACGACCAAAAAACATAGATGTCTTATCATTTTCGCCGTGAGTGAAGTTATGAAGTAGGCTTACAAAAGCGCTGAGTCAAGACACATGTAATTTGTGGCATTAGCGTTCAGCCATAAATTAATTCATAAAAAATTAACTTTATTCCACATTCTCGTCATAGCGATTAACATACGAATTTAACTGTAATAGAATATTCACTAGCCAATTTATTCTTCAGTTATTAGAGATATAATTGTTATAAGAAGTACGAAAGGATAGTTCACATCTATCGTCCTAATTAATAAAATCAAGACAGCAAATGCGACAGGATACGACGAGTTCAATCTCTAAGCACGGGTATGACGTAAGGATATAATTGTATCATATCGCTTGTTTCAGTCTTTAAAGCTTCTTTACGAAGAATTTAACGATCAAATTGAAAGCTTTGTTCATCATTTGACCACCGTAATTGTGAATAAAAATATGTATTAACTAGGTGAGCAGGTTATTCTTCTTCTTACAAATAAGCAGGTACCGCCAGCCTCATGACCAAATATGTGTGCAATTCGAGCGTTGAATGAGAGAATATAGTCGACATGCTAGAGGGGAATAATAACGTTATCTGTTTGCGTTTCCTCATTATGATGAGGGGCTTCATCCTCTTCAATGACGGCGGGCAGATCCTTCTCGTTGGTGCGTCCCTGCGAGTCCCCTTCGGACAAGTGGCGCCCTGCTCTACCGCTCTCAGTGACTGAACTTTGCCTCATTGTTTTATCTGTCATCGTGCCGCGTTCCTCCATCAGCGTAACTTGTTCTTTCGCTTCATTGGCAGACGATGCTGAACCTAAATATTGCAAAAGATAATTTTACAGATATTCATCTAAAATGTATTTCCGAATGTATTTATATTACATAATCTCTCTAAGCATTCGTCATTCACTTCATAAATATGAGATGTAGCAAGAGTTCTTCAAATAACGTTAAAAAATAATTGCAAAATGCTTTAATCTGAATCTCAATGGAAACATTTTTTCACTATGAACCATATGCAGATCGCAAATGGAAAACTTCAATGAAGCCTACAGGGTGGTCTAAAAGATTAGACGCCATTCTTTGTCCTACCATTTCTCCAGAACTTAACCAATTTTAGTGATTCTTTTTTATTTTGTCAGTTACTAGTTACGGTTTAAGAATCTAAAAGGAATTTCCATATGTCCTCCTTTGGCGGCCACAATAGCTCGTAAACGCGTTTTGAAATTTTCGACGATTGACGCGGCCAGTTCTACCAAAATTTCGTCCCAGGCTTTTTTGCAGAGCGCGCTTCTAAGCCTTTTTATTAGCATGCTTGTAGCGCTAGGTTTGTTCTGCAGGACTGACCATACAGAATAACCCAGCGGATTCTCATCGGGCGAGTTTGAGGGCAAAACATCTCGACCTAAAATATCCAAAAAAAGTCGTTTGCAAAAGGGAAATTGACGTCTATGCAGAATAAGCTGGTACCCAGTCTTACTGAAGTGTCCAGGGTCGATTCCCCGAACTGCTTCTTACCCCAGGGGTCCAGGGTGTCCTTCAGAATCAGTTGCTGGTAGACTGCCGCATTTATTTTTACATTACGGTCAACAAAAACAGAAAATAACGCGTGTTAAAATATAATTTGATCACTTTTTTCTTTTGACATTTAAAGTTAGAAAAAAGACCTGACACAGATATAAAGCAGCAATCTTGTAGAGAATTAAAAAGAGAACAAAATAGGCACAAAAGTTATTTTTAAAAATTTTAAATTTAGGGCAAAAATAGCGCGAATTCAAACATATCCAGACTTTTAGACCACCTTGTAATTCCGGACATTCTTTGTAACTGAGGCCCTCAATAAACTTGACTTTCTTAAAATATATTTATTAGCGCACTTCTTTCACCCCATTGCTCACCTAGATTTTAACGAAATTAGTTTTTATTACAACAAATTATGTCATTATAATCCACAAAGTTGGTTAATCAATAAAACCATTCGTATCAGATCAGATTTTCGCCAAAAACAATTACGAACTAGTAATGAAAACTTGATCCATACCAATGCTGCCAGCGTCAAACCTCGGCAGACCTCTTGTCGCCGGTTCCGCTTGTTCATTGATGACGACCGTAGTACTAGTAGTATCAGGTGAATCGTCCACTTTCGTAAAGTTACCACCGTTCTCTACAATTATTGAAGACGGCATGGCAGTTACGTTGGATGAAGCAGTCCTGCCCTGCAGCTGAGCGTTGATTGTGCTCCCGAGTCGTGTCAGCTTCCCACGGACAATGTCTTTCAAACCACGCCCCCCTGTATTGTCTGCCAGCGATGTGGAGAAGCTTGATCCGCGCCCCAATTCGCCATCCGTCTGCATGCCGTCGTCTTGAAGGCGCGGCACCATGACTACTCCTTCGTTTGTCTTCCGCGGACTAAAAGTGCCAGAAACGATAAGAGTCGAGCGTTTTGTATTCAATTGCTCCATTACTTCTCGAAAGGGCCTATATAATAAAACTATCGAGAACTGAAAAGTGAGGAATTCAATCTCAGCTCTGCCTAGACATCAAAATATTATCATTAAAAACACTGATGCTCAGATGGAATCGACGCGCAATTTCTTAACTTTCAACAACTATCAGTTTTCTTAAAGAAGCGTAAGTGAATGTGAGTATTATAAGGCGTTCCTAAGACTCAGTCAGGATACTGAAATACTGCATGCAAAAGTGCAAGCTACTTTTGGTTATGAATAACACATTTCAAATGGCGTCCCAGAATTAAACATTGTGAAATTAAAGGGTAACTTACGTTATTTCTGTAGCAGAACCAATGAGAGGATTGATAACAATTGACGCCGCTTCAGCTGAATAAAGCGGTTCAGGATTGGGATCCGCCCAGAAGACATCTTTTTTCAAAGGTGGCTGTTTTGTCACAGCGTCGTCAACGACGGTCAATCCAACCTAAAAGAGTCAAATATTCTACTAGCGATGAATTTAGGCTCAGGTTCAAATGCAGAGAACAAGTAGAAATACGATCTGTATAAGATGTAGAAGTGGAAATAAGGTAGTATAGGCCAGAAAACCAGTACCTGCAGATTTCTGTCCAAGAACCAGTTGACTTCAAAATCGTCGTCATCCTCTCCGAAAGGGTTCAATAAAGCTTCGGCAACTTTCAACCAACCGACGTAGAAGACGAATTGGATGATAGTCATCATCGGGATATAGTAGTCGACCTAGTTCCAACAGTTTGATAAAAAGGCATCGATTACTCCAGTTGCACAGGGATCATAGGGTAATGGCAATGCAGATGCAAAGTCAAAAAATACATTACATAATAATTATCCTCTGCAAATGATAACGATTTGCCGTCACATGTACATTCAAAAGCAATTATACGCATAATCTTACTGCATGCAATAGCTATGGGGTTATATGATGTAAATCGGAATTTTGCGTTCGGTGTCAGCATTTGCAACATTATGATTGTTGCTTCAAAGAGTGCAGTGCTAAAATCTGCTATTTTTCATCGATCATCGCGATTGGCTCGAGAATTTCGAGCACCTTAGAAAAAAACAGACTAATGCTAACACATATTTGCAGTGTCGTCAGTTGTTTTACCTTAGGGATATGGAATGCCTTCTCTTCCAAAAGGATTGCATTTTTCGAAACAATGGTCTAGCGCCATGTTTCGAAGTTAAAGCGGTGTTCACTGAGGAAAATTTCCAATTGCATTTTTAAAATTCTTCGCTTCAAATCGAACACTTTTAGAAAAAAACGGAATACTTACCATATCAAATCTAATTGTACACTTTTCTGTGAAGAAATTTATTGGACATCTATTTTGATTTGGAGAGTGCCAAGTTTTGAGTAAAAATGATACGTACGAGGTTCGAGTGAACTGTTCACTAAAAGGAAAGTTGAGAAAACTTACCATACTGTTGACATTGATATGACGCGTTGTGTGCACATATTGTCGTCCCATCAGGCAGATGATGAAGTAGCAGCGGACGGTAAGGATGACAACTTGAGTGTACACAAGAGGAATCGGAACGAAATCGTAGCATGCTAGTTTCCCCAAACCAGCGCGAAACTCTCCCAGTTTCTGAAAAGACTAGCTATGCATTTTATGACGAAGTGAGATGTGAATGCTCGAGTTAACTGATCAGAAAATTTCTAAAATATAAAAGCGCACAACGGTAGAGACGCTCGATATCGTCCACATAATGACGTGCTGTTATATCACCATAAAGTGCAAAACATTGAATAAAAGTGAACAACACCAGCCTGACTGCGCGCTACAAACCCGGCAAGTCTGTATGAAATACTTGGAATGAATATTACGAAACAACGCGCAACGAACGTTTATTTCGTGTATGCACATTTCCTGACAAAGGCAATGAGAATGTGCACATACTATTAGAACTACGGTTTGAACCTAACAACTGCTCTGTCAAGACGCTGAGACCCAAATCGTTTAGATGCAAATTTAAAAAAAGCAGTCGTACATCGAATAACTCTTGTACAGCATGATCGCTCTTAATTCTCCCTTCCTGTCGTGCTTCTCGTATGAGAAAATAGGCCCACTGGACTGGTACCCAATATTTGGCGTTCGGCGAGTCTACATCAAGTAGAGTTTTCTTCTCTTCTACACTCATTAGTCCTGAAATAAAGTTTAGCGCAGCTACTTTTTCAATTCGGCTAAGTTATTCATATAATATCGAATGCCATGAATTTTGAGAGACGATTGCCTTATAATGATTACAGTCAAATGATCCTTTATAAGTAGCATCGAGCGCGTCATAGCAATAAGTCAATAATGCTATTCTGACTGCGTACTGTGCGCGCAGTGAGTTTGTAAATTAGCGCCTGACACGGTTTTTTGCGAAAAAATACATAGCGAACATTCTATTTCATATAAGCACAGTTTCTGACGATATGCATTAAGAATGCGCACTTCACTACTAGAAATATTGCTTGATCTCGAAAAATAAATCTGCTGATTGGCTGCGATGCTGGTTACATATCATTTGACGTCTTTTACAGATGATCCTGTCGCAAAGTTATCATCAAAATCATATTATGATGTGCTCCGCCTCTCATGTGTCCTCGGATATTCCTCCCTGTATTCTTGGCCGACATCGTAACTACTTGATTAGTAAAAATCCGCAAAGTAAGAAGTTGATATAATAGCTATATTAATGCGTCAACTTTATTATATTAGAGATTTAATAACTATATTTCAGATAACTGCTTAAGAATGCATTATTGATGTACTCTTTGAGCACTGGCAGCAAATAAATAGTCCAATCACTTACCAGCTGCCTCTAGAGAATCGAGCGTTGGGAACCTCTTTCTGACTGTCACGCTTATATCCCTGAAGATCAAAGCCTGAACTAAGACCAGGTATCGAACAATATTCCTTCTGATCATGCGCCCCTTCTTGTCAGTCCCTTCTATATATGCAGAAACGTACAGCGACGGACTGAAAATATTCGGTGATCAACTGAATGTTTCTTTATCTTCAGAAATAATGTATATACATTCGTCAAGTTACAACATTTAGACAATTTTCCTAAACATTGAAAGAGCTGCATTAATATTTTGGACACTGTTCTCTCTGAAATTATGGATATTCAGCAATAATTAAGCGATTTTGATGAAAGAACAGCGATAAAAGAGTTGACAATCAAAGAAATAATCAAAGTGACAAATAATTTTTCATTAGATTAGAGCAGATGAAAACGTGCAATCCGTTTGATTCAAGTTTTCGCAATTAAAACTGGTTTGAGAAATACACTTGCAGCTACAATTCTATATTGCAATATTACGTTTACCGCATCGCAAAAGTAACGTGAAACAGGCGCCAGGACTTTGGTATATGGGGAGATGCATGGATTTGTTATGCCATGATATAATTTTCTCACTTACTTATCAATCCATCCGATGTTGAGAAACATGTCCCACCAGCGATTAACAACCAGGCTGACGTAGAAGCCGAGCATAAACGTCAGAGGAATAAAATCCGTGTACTTGTAGGCGAATGCTACCGCATCTTCAAAGATTCTAAAAATAGTCCTTTCGATCATGCATTCCCTAACGAGCACACACAATAATTGGCAGAGATCACTCGAGAATTTGGCCAATTATTAGCCGCAGTTGGTACCTTGTCCAAAATGATTTATTATGATTATCATCTGAACAGCAGGGGTTTGCCATCCTTTCCAAGCACAGACAACAAATGCATTAATCGCCCCTTTCCGCGTTGTGAGACTTGGTTGTGAATTTATCGTAAAATATTACTACTTGAGCCAAATTAGATACTTAAGATTGAAATCAAATTTTTGAAGGTTTCAGTGTTTTAAAAAGTTATAATAAAGTGCAATTTAGCCTCATTTCTACAGTTGAAATCTAATGAACTAAAACTTTGGGAGACTATTCAAATAATCTATCGCTTTATAGTCTTCATTGACTTTCCTAACAACTTCCACCGCGTTGATGTGCTAACTACTGTAGAACGTGTTCGATTTCAACGAGAGCTAAAAGAAGTATATTTACGAACTCTTGTTGCCAGTCAGCTAGCGCAAAGCGATACACGCAGCTGAGAATGGAATACAGGAGCAACCAGCATAGTAAATCTTGGAAAACGGATTTCCATAAACTGGCACGCCAACGGAAAAGAACTTTGGTGAAGCTTGTAAAGCTGGATGTAGATACATCCAATGTATAACGAACGGTCATGCTTGTGATCAGCTGCAATTCAAAAAACTGAAATCAATTACAATTTATGACAATCTTGAATATTGATAAACAAAAATGCGCTGCTGCTGTGTTACACAACTGGTAATTTATCAGCTAACTAGAGAATAAGGCTTGTCAGAGAAAACAGTACTTTGTTTAGCTGAAAATCGTCGAGCAGGCTTTAAAATGTTTCCGATTTTTAACGTAAAAATGAAAGAATAAGGCATTCATGATAATCGTGCGACAAGCGCCGCCCTACGCTTGTGCAATTTGCGAAGTACATTTGAGGCTTGACAGGCTGTTTACCCCCACGCACGCAGAAAGCGCTGCTACCTCTCTGCACACATCATCGCGGAAATAATGTCGGCATCGTTTTGCTCACTGCTCATTCGACGATCGCTCGCGCTCCTGAATCGTAAACAGTAGACACCATGCTATTTGGATTATGATGCTACCGTGTAATTTGTGTTAATCCTAATTGCCGCCGCCAGACGTATGCTATGTCCCGATTCGCGCTTCATTTCATTTAGAGGCGATCAGTATTTCGTGAACACACGTGCGTTTCTGTGTCAAATTGTTCATATTCGTCTCACTTTTTGGATTTCCCACGTGAGCTTTGATCGCCTTCGCGTGGCTGCTCGGAGCGCATTGCTAAAAACAAAAGAGGTTATGGTTGAACCTTGATGCTCGCTGTCGCGCGCACTTGTCAACCAATTTATCGTTCGAAGAGATGCACCGAATATTGTAGAGCTAAGGCGATTTAACAGAATCCTAAATTCGAAAGCAATACAAAATTTTATGCCAAGATTGCATGCAGTGGCTGAAATGATTCTTATTCATGATTTGGTTCATATTAAAGGTCGGAACGATTTTCACTTAACGCACTTAACGAACATTTTGCTTTACACGTAGGTTTTATTGATAACATGCCATGAAAACTACAATTTACATCTTGACTTTTACTCTTCTAATGGCTGTGATGCAATTATAGTTGTGCGTACCAAAAAGCAGAGAAATGCGCGAATACTCACGGTAAAATAACACCTAAAAAATTGAAAAACAGCCCATTTGACGCTCACATTTATAATAGCGAATCTGCTTCTTATAATCTGCAAACAGTTCTCTTTTAACGACAACAATAGGACACGCAATAACTTTGAATTCCAATATATTGAGTACAAATTGAAGTATAATACTGCACAAACAACAATCGTGACGAAACTTAATGCAAAGATCAAAAATCAATAAGCGATAATTCTGTGCGTCGATACATATACATACACATCGCTATCTTATACGAAGCACATTAACAATTGCTATATTTTGCACGGCCACATTCTTAGGCTGCTAACGCTTTCAAAGTCGGACACAAATTTCGCGCAGCTTTCTCTGCTCGATCCATTGCGGCCGAGCGACACCTTTCAAGTAGCGCAGTGACAAGTAAGCGTGATGAAAGCACACGTTGAAGCATACAATTATTAATTCATTTTGGCGTGACCTATCTATACCTCAGTCAAAAGTGCGTGTCACACCTTATACAATCGCTAAACAATTCGTGCGCTCCTGCACTGCCGCAAAAAACACGCGACGGAAAATAGTACGCGATAATTATTCGCTGTGGCCTTGGCAAAAATATTTGGCAACAAGTAACAATCGCGGTATACCATTTCCTCTAGCGCTACACATTTTGAACGCTGAAACATGAGAAGCCTAAGAACGCGATCCTGCAGAATAAGAAGCAAAATAGATTGTACACAGCAACCAGAGAGATAATTGAGCAATTAGCGCATGAAGGGAATATGAGCATTGAAATTTAACGAAGATGCAGTAGAAGATTACTGCCTACAACAGCGACGTCCTAAATGGGACAAACGCAGTCGTCTCAACATTGGCGGGCTATGTTTTGCACGGGACGGACACTCATAAGTGAGACAAACTTGTATTGAGAACACTTAAAAATAAATACTGCAACATATACTAAAGAACAGTATCAAGGAGAATTTTTAGGCGGATGTGGTATTAAAAATGTCCGAAAGAATGACTTTAGCGGTACAAATAACAAAAAAAAGTAAAATTCTAGAATGGGAGACGGCGAAATAAACGGGATAAGTTTTTCAAATGAAAGAAATTTAGCACTCTCGCGGTGTCCCACTTATAAAGTCTCCATCCAAGTGCGCAATACAGCAGAGAATGATGGTTCAAAACTTTCTCGTGCGATTCATTTTACTGTCGCCACGTCACAGTAAAATTTAAAAAATGAACATTCTAATAGTCGTACACGCTTCCTCAAAACAATTGTTCTCCTCCACACTTTACCACACATAATGATATCAAATGCTTAGACACAAGACGCATCAATAAAACTCCGAATGCTCAACATTACGGTATTCGCATAATACAAAAAGAGTAAAAATTATGTACGATTAAAATTCGTACATCATGCGGCTACCGTGATACATTTACTTCTAATTGTTGAGCGACGTGCATTTCATAAGTGCGCCTAAGGCTAAGCAAAGAATATTCAAAGCGTTGGTTTTAATGTACGGAAAGGAACTGCGTAATTTAAGCCGACGGTTGATTATCAGGTAGATTGAGTTGATCACGGAGCACGCGTACTCTGGAACGTAAAAAGTCCCAGCCGAAGTAGCAACCTTCGAGGGTTCGCGATCGACCGGGGTAAGATTTGAAGGCCGTCCTGGCGTGCAGCAGTCGCGTGTTCGCCCACAAAACCACATCGCCTGTACGTAAATACATCACATTACTATAGAATATAATTCTGTCGTTAGAATGTAGAAACGCGGAGGAGGAATTGAGCGAACTTTTATATCGGGGGACATCTCTTTTTCTCTTTCTTTTTGTCTATTGTACAAACGCTTATCGCGTTCATATATTATTGCCTCACAAGTTTCAAATTCTTCTCCCATTTTTAATGCTTTTTGTCATAAATAATTAATGATCTTTTCATTCTGCGTGCCTGAAGGCAAGTTGACTAACCATTTTCAAGTTGTAGATGGAGCAGATTGCGCGGTTGGTAGCAATATTCGGTGAAGATTTTTAAAGCGCGATACATGGGCAGCACTTTCTCTACGTCCATGTCGTAGAACCAACTGCGCATTGCATTGCCGAAGCGAATTGTCGTCGGTTGTCCGTCGTCATTCAGGCTAAACAAAAAATAAAGGGAATATTTGGACGGAAATTCTCGATTTGTCTTTTATGAGAATTAATTCGATGAATATTCGCATCAAAACTGATGTTATTTAGACAGTAGAATTCATTAATAGAAACAATCATAACAACGATTAACATAATCAGTTACATCACTGTTCATTTTTTATGCTTTATGTTTAATGCTCTGCCATGATACTCGCTGTTAGTTTTGTTTTTATCCTATGGGAAACATATCCTTTATAGTTTTCGAGGTTAAACTAGCTCTTATTCATTGTTATGCGTGATTGTACTGCAATGAAATAATTCAGCACTAGTCTTCCAACCGAACCACTTTAATATCTCATTTGGTAATCGGCTTAAAGCAAGGAACTGCATTAGAGTGCGTAATTATTAGCATAGATTCGATGATCCCCAGTAATTAGAGGGAGCCCCGAAATCAATTCTAATAACTGTTGCAGTTTTGCCCTGATCGAAACATAAACTTTGGAATATTCCGAGCACGGTTGCGGTATTAGAGAGAAAACTGCTCCACTGACTAATTTTTACAGCGAATTTGAAGGGGGAGCCTAATGAAGGGCCAGGATAACAATCTCTACACAGAAACCAACCGCCGAAGAATTCGTTAAATTTCTACTTTATCACTTTAATAGAGTATTACAAAGAGCACTCCATATAAAATCAAGCCACTATACAAGTGAATGCACTAAAAGCAAGTTCCGTAATGACTACAACAACCAACCCAAGCCGCCCTTATTTCGAGTTAGTGATCGCCGGCAAAACACGAAAGACGGTAAAATGCGCGGGCACCCGAACAGTCATCAATCATAACGAGCGAAGGTCAGCGTGCGGGCGTTTTGATTTAAACTCCAATTACACGTTGGCGACAGGCATATCGCTCGTCAAACGCCGCCCCATGCATCATCATTTCAACGCAATTACCGCTCCATATTAAAACAACTATCGCATTCATTGCAATCTTGCGGTTTGTTACAATAGCGCTGCCCAAGGGCAACGGTTTTATAGTCGTAATTTCTTAGTCGATAACAAGGAAATGAAATGCTGCAGGGATAAGATTTAATAGTGTGGACCACGCAGCAAATGCGCTCATTTTAGTTTCGCAAATTATGGATGCTGCCGGTGTTCTCTGCGGCTCTCTGTTGCTGATTAAGAAATTTTGGTTATAAAGCAATGAACGAAGGGCAACTGATCAGACATTTTGTCGCGATGAGCTAACGAGCACAAACGACTGAAAGGATTTTGGCAATTCAAACGCGCTCGAACTGAGCGATTTTGATCGTTGGTGCCCGTACTGCTCTTACATGCACTCCATTCCCTCTTGAGCTGATTTCGACTGTAGCGATCAATGATCGAATTTCACTATGTCACTATTCCTATGCAATTAAACAATTCACAGTTATGATATACATAGCCACCAGCGTTAGATACAGTTCTCTCAAAGAGGGAAGCAATCATTTGTTTCATGCTTCGAGGTTTATACTCGAAATAACTTCTTCACTAAGAAAGTGCAAAAGAGTGCCTTAAATCTCATCGCCAAATTTTACTGCGCCCATATCAATGCGAGGGACGAACATGTTACACCGCCTATCATCATAATTCGTCATTCTTGCATTTTATTTCGTAAATCTTGCATTCCATTTCGTCAAACCAACGTTCTAATGAAATGCAGATGACAACACTAAATGCAAGGGTTAGTGCTGGAGCGTCAGCTAGCGATTTATTCTTATTTCAAATCGCAGATAGGTTAAAGCACGAATACATTATACCGTGACGCATAATCTGATTGTGCTATGTCAATCTTAGAATGTATGTGTGTTCATTTCTCTCTTTCTAACCATGTTCTCTCCCAATATGAAACTATCTTAATTCCTCTCTACTCTTCCTCGTATTCTAACGACAGAATAGTTACTAAATATGATACAATAGTGACGTATTATGATGAATGGCGGTGTATTTCTCCGCTCATCAATCTGCCCACCTCTTCTCATTGTGAATTACTGTATTAAACCGCAGCATCACAACCGTGCGACAGAACCTTCAAACTGTCAGACATTCATCATTTCCCGCGCGTTTAACAACAAAATCCAAAATATGAATATACATACGTAATGGTCTTGTGACGCGAGCACATGTCGTAGTCGAACTGGACGAGGGCGTCACTGTCGCGCTTGTAGGCGGGAGTGTGGACGTCGTATCCCTCCTCGATATACTCGAGCGTCTCCGTGGTGAGCAATTTGTAGACGTCGGGCTTCTCCTTCTTTAGTAGTTCGGCGATGCGAAAGCCGTCGGTGAACAAACTGACTCCGCCCGTTTCTGCGCGCTCTATCATGTGTAGCATTTGAAGCTGGAATAATTACGGTTTTTTCGATCAGTAAGAAGGAATCGAGTTAGGCACTGTATTAGGCAAAGATGAACACGCTTTTGGTGCTTTAATACTGTTTTTTTACCAAGACTTATAGGTCTCTCTTGGTTTTAAGTGCGTGAATAGATAGAAAGGAGCGCTATTCACTTTCAAGCAATTTTTCGAATTCAATGTAAGATTTCTTGTCACTGATCGGGAAATTTTGACTATAGGAATTCAGTGCGGAAAGTTGCTTAATTTGAGACTGCGAGGCACAGTGATAATTTTAAACGGACAACCCTTTTCTTATTTTTTGCCTTTGGCTTTAAAAGTGCGCAAGTGCTAAAGTTCCTTTACTTTCTGTACTTGCACAAAATAACTAATGTTCACCATAATAAGAACGTTTCAATTCCCTTTTATGAGCATCATCATTCATCTCAGCTGAGTGACGTTTGATAGGTATATAAAGGAACAATAGGAAAGAGACGCTCTGCAGTATTGCACAGATCGCCGGAAGGAAAACTGTCAAGTTTGACGACCACACCAGGTGGTTGAGCCGGACAGGGGGAGAGGAGTGGGAACTGATCGTCGTCACCTTGGGGAGTTCACCCGGACAGTTATCTGGGATTGCACGCATTTACGACGCTGTAATCCCCATCTAAGGTCACCCTACAGTCGCTTCTGCACGTAACAAATACATCGCCTTTCATCATATTTCGTCATCTCTGCATTCAGTTTGAATTCTAGCTTGACGAAATGGAATGCAAGAGTGACAGTTTTATGATGAAAGGCGGTGTAACTCCAGCTCGATCTGTCTGATAATCATGTCGCATTTTTGCTCAAGGAACCAAAGTGAAAAAAGTTCGGGACCAAGTTGGATAGTTTGCCCGTTCCCATCATTACGGCTGATATTGCGGGATGAAGAAATTAATTATATGTAAATGTTAGATAATGCTTGTACTTTTACAGATTAAACTGCGGAGATACTATATACTTTCGTTCCATAATATTAGTATAAACCTGTATTCGCTGCGGACTAGTATTCGCGCAAGTAACTATGCCACTTTTGCTTTCACAGTTCTGACTAAATACATGTCTCATTTAAATGACTAAGAGAGAAAGAGAGAGTGGTCAATATTTGCAATTTATATACTAAATCCCAAAGGAGTAACCACGAGGGAGAGCATAGTTCGTGTTCGCTGTAGTTTTTGCATAGCCAACGGGCGATAATTAGCAGTTATCTCAAGGAGATGCGCCCACTTATTACTGCCAATTGAGCTCCCTTTTATACAATAAATATAAAGTATTTACGGAAATAGTGGCACACGCGGAAATAGTAGCACATTTGCACTATTTTTTACAGCTCTATCTTGGAGTTTATTAACATGATGCTATTTCATTCATAGAAATACCATTTTCCATGTCCTAATGGTGATAAAATATGTTGAGCAAGAGATGGAAAATATAGTGCTGTGAGCGGATAAAGTTTTAACATTTCACGATCCGAGAGGATTGAAACAATAGTAGCACAGTGCTACTATTTCCGTAAATACGGTAAACGAGGGTGAGAGCGCGCGCCTATGCAACGAATAGCATACGCAATGACTTGGTGTCACAAAAGCCGTCATTATATAAACCGACGCTTTAATCATGCAAACTCGTTTGAGATAATAACGAAATTAAAGGAAGATTTGAGAGAGTTAGACAAGTAAGTCTCCAAGCATTGAAATGGAGCGTAAAGAACCTCGGGGGGGTGAGTGAGCGAAGGGAAGTCGGCGTGTAGAGGCAGTTCTCCGGAATTAGCATAAGCCATGTTGCTTGCGTCCGGCTTCGTGCTCACTTCGTATACTGTCCTATAAGTTTATCTCTTTCACCAAGCATACTGTGAAATTCGTTTGTAAATACCAGTGAAAAGGGAAGCGGCGGATTTTGACCTGTATAAGCGAATATCGTAATCAACTATGTTTGCCCTATACAAAACATAGGATATCTTAAATTTGAAAACAATCAAACTCAGCCGCTATAAGCGAATTTCCGTTATAAACGATTTATACTGTAAAGTAAAATACATTTATATCGGTACTTAGGGGACCGACCATAATTACCGTTATAGGCACAACTGATACAAACGAATAAAACCGTATGTGTTTATAGTCAAAATTTTCATAATTATCATTATATTAATTATCAAAAAATAAGTGATGACAATGCAAAAGTGTAGTAACATTTTCTAATTTCAACATTTATAGTAGTTTTAATGATATTAGGCCCCGTCATCAACTCACCCGAAGTGGGTCTGTTGGATGAGTCCAATTCTCTCGCCGATCTTTGAAACGGCTCCGCGATCCGTTTTGCCATTGGTCGCGGGCGAATTTGTAAGCATCGCCAAGCCATCAACGCAGACGGCTTCTAAGAAATCGTGCAAACCGCCATCTGTTTCCATCACTGTTTTGAACGGAAAGCGCTTCAGACGTGCGGCGATTTCCTCGCTGCCCCATGTGTTTGGCTAAAAGTGGCAAAATGTCACACTCAACGCGTCAACTGCGCCTCTTCGGATTAATTGTCATTAAAACTCTACTTTAAACAGTTTCATATCGTATTTTAGATGAAAAATAGGGTATGATGAGGATTTTTAACTGGCTGCCACGATGATCTGGAAAGACGCCAAGGGCAAATTATTTTATCACAGTAATATACTGTAGTCAAAGCAGAACGTTAGGCTAAATGTAATTGTTTCAGCGTGTCTTTAAAATGGTTTTCACAAGTGCTCAGTACTTTCAGTGTTCAGTTTTTTCCAAAAATCTCTAATTTTGATGAATCCATGCTGTCATAATTCATTGGCACAACTCGGCCTGTACTACGGGATAACCAGTTATCTCAATAATCGCTATTCACTCCCTTCATCGGAAAAGGATATAATTCCTAAATCTTAAATAAGCCTGATAATACATAAGCATGGGCATTTCGACTAATTTTTTTCTTTTCACAACTGCACAAACTTTAGGTTGGCATAGTGACCAGTGTTGCAATTTAAGTAAGTAACAAAGTTTTCAACTGCGATATTTAGTACTTTTAGTGAGTTTTTAACTAAGCTCTTTTAGATAATTAACACTAGGTAATTAAATATGTAATTTTTAGCGTATTAACTAAACAATTAAATTTTTTCGGAAATTTAACTAAATAAGTTTAAAATAACTTAGTTGCAACACTGACAGTACGAACAATAGGCTTGCCTGATTCAGGTAGACTTTCCTGCGCCATTGACGCGTGTCGGGATCGCTTATATTTCGCGTGCGTAGCCAGTCGGACTTGAAATGGCTTACAGTACCACAGGGCCATTCCATTCTAACTTCAGAGCCATCCTGGGCGCGTTCGGTGGACTTTGGAACGACTTCGACATCGAAATTTTTCATAAAAAGATTGCGAGCAGTCATGGCGTCCGAGATGGTGTATGTCGACGGATCGGGCGATGTGTCCCGCAACCATACGTATGGATATCGGCCGCATTTTCCTGAAATAGGCACACTTCAGCAACAGCAGTAAGTAATCAATTCAATGACGTCACTGCGCGGTCACCACCCCACTCCCTCTTTAACGCATGCGCCTAACATCAGTACAATATACAGGGTATTTCATCTTAATTTGTCACTTTTGCACTTAATTTCGTCCATCTTGCGTTCAATATCACCAAACTTGTGTCTTAAATGAATGCCGATTTGATTAATTTGAATGCAAAGGTGAATAATTATGATGAAAGACCCTATGTATCATTAATTGTATATCAGCGTACAAAATTAAGCTTCTTGCGCTAATCAGGCGTCCGCGTGTGTAAGTTTCACGGGAATGTCAAATATTTGTACTGGTGGTAGACGCTTGTCCCTTTTGACGCGCTTATTTACGCCTGCGACATGCAGATAAAGCGTGCGCAATTTAAATTCAGTTGCCATAGCAACATTTTGTATAACAGTGGATATTCGTTTACACCGCTCTTTGAAGCACTGGCCGAAAGTATTTGCAAAAGCGATATATCGGTATAAACGAATTCTATGGGTAATGTTATATTAAACAAATAGTACCATCAATGTCTCATTTTTGACATTACAATGCTCTCGTCTGTTTATTAAAGGGGAGCTCAATTCAAACTAGTCAACGTCCTAATACGTGCCTCCAATAACGCACAACTGAATTGTGCTCTTTTGACCAAAGAGCTCTAAATGAGCGAAATATGAGGAGAAATGGAGGATCGCGGACATGTATATACAATTCAAAAATCTAAAATGGATCTGTGTTCTTACTCGTTCTGCGCACAAAATTTAAGGATGTATAGCTATATTGCAACATGCAGCAACCTGAGTATCGTGCGATCTTCGCTATCTTGGCATATTGCGTTCATTTAGAGCACGATTCGACGAAAAATGCTAACTCATGATTTAGCGTCTTTCAACGCAAATGTGTAAAACCAATGAATTGGTCGATTTAAGTTCTCTCTTGAAAACACTTGATTAGGTTGTGCCGAAATCTCATGAAATAGCAATCTAGTTCTCCAATGAGACAGTGGCAAAAAGCCAGCCCCCTCATTCTATTATGTGCCAAAGTCCTTTCAAACGATCATCGGCGTTTGAAAACCGACTCACACCTGTCACAGCAGGTTCGTTTTCAAACAAAATACACTGCGATCGATAATCTATAAAATTCATAGATTTCTTTTCCGACCAACCAATTCTTTTCCCCGTTTTGAATTGTCAGATTACGGATGATGAATCGTTTTTCACCCGACTAAAAGACGTTTTTCGTCAACAACAAAATGAAATATTTGGCGGGTAAAATAGTGGCGCACTTTGTGTCGCTGCAAATGCATGGAATGGATTGCTAGCCAGCATTGCATCTTTAATGACACGGACGAGCGCGTCATTGTTATGAGAATAGCTGTCTAATCAATTGTGACTTGTTTACACGAGCTAACAAACGGCAGCAGCATCCGATACTCCCCGCCTGAGCAATATTTCACAACCTTAGTTCACGCAGCCCAATCGACTAAACGTTTCATGCAATTTTAAGATTCAAGTCAGTCAGAGCATTATATACAAAACTTTGAATAATGTCGGATATGGGGCAGTGGAGAGGCAATAGAGTGCCGAATAGAGCTGGACTAGTGAAATTAATCTGACCAAACTGGCATATATTACGACAAGAATATATAGTAAGCTATTATTGTCAACTATAATCAGATTTATTTCACCACTAACACTCTGTCCAGTCCTTAAATGTCCAAAAAGCGTCATGGTAATATTGCGATAGTATCAAACGCGCTTAAGCACATAATTTTATTGATGCATACGAATCCTTGCGAGAATTAAAATATTAGACAGATAGACTCCAAAATTTGCGCGACTAATAGACATAAAATTCAACTTGGTAGCCTAATTATCCATACTAATTTATACTTTTAGCACCTTACTTGAATTTTACAACGTCAAATCACATCTGCTTTGAGAGCTTAACTTGGTTTTGTCATAGAAACTTCAAAAAACGTTATGAAAACGAAGCCATCTATTCGGTAGTGTATTCATCAGGCACTCATTCAAAATAGGCATAATAACCTATAAGAATGAGCCATTAGTATTATCTCACAAATAGATTGTCAGCCATATTAACTACCATCGCGATAGTACTACGCGTGCATTTCAGGAACTTGAGGACTGGGCGCGTAGTTCAAATATATTCTAAATAAAGTCAGTCTTAAAATTAAAAGTCAATAACCGTTCTCTATGTAGTCAAAAGTTCATGATTAGTAACAACGAATCGAGGCAGGTACAGTAGTTGGCAACGATGTACTCGCTTTTCGGTGTGAACACCCCGTTTTTCACCAAGAACGATAGTCATTTCTTGGTTTCTACGTGCGTAAATTGATAAAAAAAAAGAAGCGCTATCGACTGCCGACAAAGATTGCCTTATTCTTTAAGATTTTTGTTACCAATCAGCAAATTATGACTATACTGTACCCTCACACGAATCGCAACCACTCTTTCCGTAATTTCCTTGTTTCGCACATGTTAGATATCCCAAAATGACTTGAAGACATGAGCCGATGCCGACACAAGCGATCGTAAATAGGGGAGCAAAAAATACTGCATATTTAACGACGCGACGAACTCACTAAAGACAGAAAAGTGAATAGATGTCTTTTACCATCGTTCCATTTCACTGCCAAGATCTTGTTCTCTGGCTCGTGATCAATGCTAACTATCTTAAAGCCGCGACAGAAAACTGGGCTGTCGATACTGCGGGACGTTGAGCTTGTGTGGAGAGCTGCGGCTGTTAGCTGTAAAACCAAAACAATCTTTATGAGCATTAGAAAATTATGCCTCTTCTTTATACAGTCGAAATTTGCCGATCAGTAACAAGAAATCGTTGATTGAATAAAGCAAACTGCTTCGAATGTCGATAGCGCTTCTTTATATCAATTTATGCACGTAGCAACCAAGAAACGACTATCATTCTTTTTGGAAAATTGGTGCTTAAGCACCGAACAGCGAGCCCATCTTTGCCAACCATAATGCCTGGCGAGATTTCTTGTTACTGATCGATAATTTTGACTAAAAATTCTAAATTTAATAGATAACACCCACTGAGCATACTCGTAGAAAGCCCTATATGTGCGTTTGCTTTAATACTAATCTTAGCCATGAGAGAAGACTTATCATATATGCGCTGTTAAGGATTAATCATTTCAATTCTTGACTTCGCTACCGCAAATGCAGAAACTGAAAGCTAAGCTAAAGAGCTATTCATAAATTATAGTCAGCTGGAATCGTGGGGCTTTTTTTTACCATACTGAGCATGCAATGATACTGGATTATTTTTTAAAATCTTTCTTGAGATAAATATAGATGGGTGCTACGTCTTATAGACTAGTAGTTATGATTGTACTAAGCTTTTAAAATGTGTCTTAATATACGCGATTTCAATATAAAAATGGTAACGCCGGCAAAATAATGAAATGCGTCTCTTTGTTCCATCGTTAATTAGCCATTGTGATTCCTGGTCTGATATAAATGAGATACAGTGAAACCCGGATAAGTGCACATCGATCCGGCAAGAAAATCTTGTGCACATATTCGGGTTTATATCATGTACAAAACATAGGACAAAAATATTTCGGAGCATGGAACAGCATCAAAACCTTGTGCACTTATCCGGGTTTCACTGTAATCAGTTAGTTTAAATAATTCGATGCATATACCCATCAGAAAGATGCGCTAAGAAAGTAATTGATTAAATTCAAAAATTACCAAAACTATTCTGAATAAGATTGTCAATATACATCGCTGCTAGTTGACTCGCGATTAAGATTACTGTTCAACTTAGTTTAATGTAAGATAATGATCGCTTTAAGAGAAAGAGTAACGAAACATAACGATATAATACAATGCCTAATTCTACGCGCTCTCAAGCAGGGAAATTATTCAGTTAGTGCAGTACATTAAATCTGCAATGTCATACCGAAGAGATCAGGACGCTTGTCTTGTCCTTGCTGGCGAATCGCCCTAGTACCAATCGAGAGCCAGCTGACCACATAGTAAACGTAGTCCGACTCGTACAACTCTCGGCAATGACCAACAGAGACTACGTGCCTTACTTTAATATGTTGCCATTAAAGTCGTTCTCCTCGGCTGAAGTGAACGGGATTTTGGACTTTGCTCACTAGTAGTATGAGCAAGGAGCAGAACTGCCCGCCAATGCCAAACCAAAGCTCAAAGTAGCTCGTATTTACAACTTCATTGACGTCACTTCGTCTAGCTTTCTTGCCAAAAACCACCGTACATCTCCCGATCCGAATAAGACATTCTGCTTAGGACTCACACACACTCGTCGTATACTTATGATGAAAACCTCTTTTAAGGCTTGTTTTGTTTAAATCATTTGTCTTTCATAAAATTAGCATAATAGAACATGTCAATGAATTATTATTCTCGTTACTCTTCGTAATAAACAGCTTTTCGCATAAAAATCTTGGAATATGTATCTGACCAATGAGCGAGCGGTAGGGGCGGGACTTGTGACGGCCAGCGGGTGGGGGATATCGCCGTTGTGGTTGCTCTGTTCGCTTCTGCTGTGACGTCCGCCGGTTGGTGCGCGAACGCGCGGTTTCCCCCGATAATACCTTTCCTACTTAGGCTAACTTACAACTGTAGACTTCGCATAATGGCCTAGCCTTTCTTTTGCTCGCTTACTATCGCTATCACCTGACTACATCCACTCTATTATGTGTGCTACCATTCATCTATAAACCTTCTCATAGCAGCTAAGTGAGCAGTGATTTATTTAGACAAGCGGCTCCACGTTGAAGTATACCCCCGGTATTAAGTCAACTTTCGCAGTCCGCCAAAGCTCAAGACTTTCCTTTAAAAATTTCCCATTGCCTACGTAACTTTGCCGCATTCTTTAGATTTTTCCGATTTAGATAGCTTTACTCTTACCCCTGGTTCTCGCAGTAACAATTGTGGCGGACCTATGGCGTCAACGACTTTGAAATTGAATACTACCCAAAATTCTTAAATGCGGACACTTTTTTCCAGAAGTAGTAGTGCTGTTGGAGTAATGCTCCTCATTTAACTCTAATCGAAATGCTGTGCTTCTAAAAAAAACAGTTGAAATGTCAATGAAAAAGAAAATGGAAGATAGTAGATTTTCAGTTGTTCCTATAGTTCAAAAATTTTGCATCGGGCCATTTTTGCGCGCATTAGGTCGTTGTTGATTAGCGGTATTAGAAAAGCGTGAAATGCGCCAATCTCCGAATAGAGTGCTTTGTTCTCTGTTAGGCAAAACTAGAAAAACCTGTCGCGTTCAAATGCGGCTCGCTTGTTTGACGACAAACCTACAATTTCGCGTCTATTCCATTTGTCATCTGTTATATGCATCAAGCAAATGAGTTCTTTACTGGTGCATTTAAGCTCTATCTGACCACATCGATGTATGAAGTTGAAAAGTGGGAAGAATGTTATTTTCATGTGGTTGATCCGTGGGCGCTGACTAAAATCGTTTTCGGTCGATTTGTAAAAATTTACAGGAACTAAGTTCTCCTCTGCGCCATCATGAGGTAATAGGGAACTATTACAATAATTATTAGCTAATTCACTCTGCTCTGGTCGCCCCTGCAACCGTTGACGCGCTCAGCGTTCTCTCCGTTCGGTTGACAAGTGCGGATATCGACACGATTGCAGAGAGAGCATAGGGACGATCCATATATCGGCAAGCACATACGAAAAGGGTGGCATATTGTTTCCGTTCGAAGAACTATCTAGTTTGTACTGAATAAGGGAATTTCGGTTAGACAATAGCACTTGCAGCTCACTGGCTTGAGCAGCGGGGGTGTACGCTCATGTCGCATGTGACGCGTTACCGTGCAAAATTTATTTTTCTCAGCTACTCTTTTAATTTAACCTATATAGCACAGTCTAACCACGCGCGCGGTATTGCAAGTTTAAGCGTAAAGGAAGTTGATCATCTTTTGCAGCGCCATGGACGAAGATTGGGCGGCGCCGTTGCTCAAAGACGACTGCCTCTTTTCGATGGCGTCGTGCATTCGGCCGAACGACCTGATGCCAGGGTTGGCCGCCGATGGCTCCTTCTCCTTTCCCGACATGGATCTGTCCCTCGGTGGCTTTTCTCATCACCAAGACACACTGGTCGGCCTCGACTCGGCCCCAATGGAATCATCTCAGGATCGAGAAGTCAGTGTTTATTATGACGTTGCTCTATTGCTACACTCTCCCGCCTGAATGTGCGGCTAAAAAAATTAACTTTGCGCGTCGACTGGGTTTTATTTATGGCTTATTTAAGGCATCGTCTGGCTGAATTCTTTCAATAGTGAAAAGAAATATTAAACGCGTCATTTAGCTGCATGTTCCGATGCGCTTTGTGCCCGAAAATTGAAGCCTGTATGACCTCAATAGTCGTTTTCGCCCAAGAAGCCAATATTTTTAATCTCTAAAACTAAGAGCAACAACATTTTGAAAAAGGAGGCAAAAAATCAGCTTGCGTTTGGAAGCCAAGTTTACAGCACTTGCTAATCGAAAGACCTCAGACGCCGCCGACTATTAAGCTTGTAATTCTATCGCTTGCCCAAAGCATTCTAAAATTTATTTATTACTTCAGGAAGTCGGCTCGCTGTTTGGCGACAATCACATGTCGTCGAGACAGGGTAACAATATAAGTTCGAGCATGGCTTACGCTCCGACGAATAATAATGGTCCAATGTGCTCTGGAGGTATGATTGGTCAGGTGCAGCCGCAGTACGGCACGCGAGCCTCCGACTACCCCGATGCCGTTGACATCAAGTCGGAGCCAAGCGACAGCCCCTCCAGCGGTCAGTGACAAATTCTTTTATTTACTTGCCACTTCTTTTGTAAATTCTCATCCTAAAATGCCGGGAAAAGCGTGGGAATATGCGAGAAAGTCAACTTGCTTTATTTATCTAATTTAGTACTAGGCAATTCCGCTTTGTACGTTTAGCCTGAGCACTGCAAGCTTAATGGCTTTATTTCTAAGAACCAGGAAGTTCAGAATAGCACATTATGACATAGTGTTTCTGCTTTATTTCTCACAACCATCTCAAGAACAGAGCTGCTACCAAACTGAAATCATGTTGTGTAACAAATTGATGCCGTCGTTTTAAAAAAGGGCGCGGCAGGCAGGCGACTCTGGAATTCGTCGTCATATAGGTAGAAAAAGCATCACCAGCTGGACTCAGGGAGGGGGTGAGCGTATGTGTGGCTTTCCAGTGCCGCAGAGCGCAGGTATAATGCATGAGTGTTTGCTTTACCTGGCGGCTATTGATGCCAACGACTGTGGGGGGGGGGGCGATACACATGACGGCAGCTAGCCGCGGCCAACAATCGATGCTGTATCCAAGCGCGTTTTGCGCGCGCCTAATTCTTCTTCATAATACCCGCATGGCGCAGCGCGACTAAACCCAGCCTCGACAGCTGAGAAAAGGGAGAAAATAAATAGAGATTTTGAAAATTTTTAGCAGCTGAGATAAAATTTGACAATATTGCAATGTGAAAAGATATTAGCTAGCTCTGTTTTGTTAGCGCGCTACTATCAGAGAATTTCATTGGTACACAATTTCGAAGAGGTTTAAAGTGCTCGTCGAGCGCTGCTGTGAAAACTGCGCGACAGCCGGTCTGTAATAGGGTATCATTACGCGCTCAGAGCCAAAATAACGGCCGCCTAACATAGCGACGGCCCGAAGCAGCGAGGCTTGAGCGTGGATGATGAATGACCAATAGCCTGAGGACAGTAGCGGCGACGCACAGTACTACGTCCACTCGCATCATCCCACACTCGCTTCTTCACAAAAGGCAATTGTTTAGAACCCAAATAGCCGATATGATGCAGGTTGTATTGCGCAAATGCCAATGTCAATAACTGGCCATAACAATGATGGTCGGTCTTTTGTGAACGCGCTTACGTGCTCGTCAACGATTTGACGTAACGGCCCGACAGACCGCGCCGCCCAACACCCACCCGTCGGCGTTTTATCGGTTCCGCCCTCGTCGGCGCTCGCTCTTACTTGCGGTTTTTTGCCGCCCTGGTCGCCAGATGAGCGCGAGTTTATTCGCCCACCCCATCGCTTCGAACCCGCGTCCATATGCCCCCCCTGGGGGAAGGGGAGAAGTACAGCGATGGCCTATCGACCTGTCGAGCAATCAAGTGCATACGCTGCGGCGCTTCTCGTCAGAAGCAGTCTCATTTTGAATTAATATGGAAGGACAAAACAAATGCGCTGATTTTGCATGATCAATCGTAAATATCATTTCCTAAAAATTTCCTGCTGAGATCGCTATAGTCTGACGAGCGCAATCATATGCCCACCGCTCCGCAGTATGCTTCGCACCCAGAACGGCTTCCGATCGCCCAAGAATAGCGAATAGCGCTATCGGGACCTAAGGATGGACCGTTACGCAGCTTCCACAGTCATCTATAGGCAGTACAGACTTTCAAAACCCCACGCGTTTGCTTGCGGACTTCGATGGTGACTAGCGCTGAAAAATTTCTTGACATTCACTTGGCATTTTAAATCATTCTGCGCGATTTCACCTTGATGCTCGCACAAGTAAGCAACCGAAATTTGCACTAATTACAGCTTTCATGCACTGATGCGTTGAATCAATGATAACAGTTTTTGCTCAAATCGTGTCTACCTATGTAGTTTATGTTTCCGCAGTATCATTCTCTAGTCGTAATTCGAATAGTTTTCACTGCTCTTTTTTGTATGTACGCTGCGAAAATTTTGCTCTTTAAGAGCTGCACGTCTCTGCTAGCCATGCAAGCTGTCCATACAGTTATCACTATTTCATTATACATAACGACTAGCGCAATGCACAATGCGAATTTCGGATAATACTTCACTTCGTATTTGCACAGCATACGTGCGAGCTGCGTAAAGCCTGCCCAACCCCATACTGCCAAACATACTTTCGCCATAATTGTAGTTTTAGAGTGAATGAAAAAATTAAGTATGCTATTCAGGATCAAGGTGGGGCTCGAACCCGCAAACTTAAAAACTCATCATACTTTGATCCCTTTGCATAAGGAAGAGGGCGGCGGTTAGCAGACGAGCGCCGCCGTTCTCCGCGTCACTTTTGCGGCTGATAAACGCCCGCCTGACCCCACCCCAAGCGCTGATAAATGCATGCATCATGCCATGCACGCCAGCCCGGGCGCGTTCTGGGGGACTGCTAAGAATAACTGTGACTGTTGCGAGAACTCGACTGATAATATTTATCCTTGATCAGTGTCAACCTAATTGTATTTTTCAATGAGGTGGCTGAAATTGAGTGAACTGCCTTCTTGTCGTTGAACCCTCTTCTGTTATTATTTCCTTCACATTTTATTACTTCAAACCTTTTTGAATCTTCGACAGTTACTTTTAGAGAGATTTCTGCTGCACTTGGCGTGATTGATCGTTCCGTTTATTCACCGAGTGACATTCTCAGACATGCGCGCGTGATATCATCTGGTTATTTCTCAGCAAATTTCGGCTTCTCTCCTTTCGCCGCACGAGGAAGATACCGTTTAAGTCAAGGCTAAGCAGTCTCATATCCTTGCATGTCAAATCAAGTTTACTCTAGAACGGCCTCCAAGTTCGAACGATCTTTTATTCATCGAGTTACAGCGAGCGATTAGCGTTGTAAACAAGTAATTCCAAAAATGAGCGATTATAATTTGAAGGGAGCGGAGGATGGTCGACGTCTCTGAGGTCGAGTCAATCCGAACGAGTAGAAAGATGAAAGAATCTGGCGCATGTCATGTAGTCGTCGGGTTCGGAAAATGAGAGTATAGATCTGACCTTGATAAGGCTACAGTCTAACATGCGCATCTCGCCCGATCGACCGAACTGATATCAGTTGTGGCCGACCGTTGTCGGCCCGACGGCAGTGATCGAATGAGCATATCGGACACGGATCAGATCGGTGTCTCGCCCGTCCGTGCCAAGGACGGTCGGCACCAGTGGCACGCGTGATCTCGCCTCACCACCTCTGTCTGTCCTCTCATTGCCGACCAGAAGTGTTATCGCCTTCAGGCACTGGCGCATGACTTGACACGCGAGACGCAGGCTCGAAGGGGCCATGCGCGAGTCGCAAGAAGGGATCTTCCAGATATCCGCAGCAGGTCTCGTGTTGCGCATCCAATACTTGGCGGTGATTCAGTAACGTATCTTGTCCGAACTATCTTCCACTCAAGAAGACAACAATGTTGCACGGCTCGAAGAGTGATCAGTGCCATTTCCTCTCGGTTATGAGGTTGAACAGATGCACTGTACAACAGTACAAATATACAGTATAGTTCAGTTAGTTGCAACACCTCAGCATGCAAGTCTTCTTATGCGACCCATCCTCTTCTGAACTGTCCTCCTCTAGCGGTTTCATCTCCGTGACCCATAGCCCTTATCGTTTTGCGCTCCCTCTGATCTGCATCCTAAAAATAGCTGTTTATCAGCTGGCGGAAAGAGATCTGTTTCGCCGATCGAGGCCGGGCGCCGATCGACGGCAACTAAGCCTCCTCCCTACAGCTCCCATCGTTGTCTTCTGTATAAACAGTCGGATTGGTTTACGTCTGCGCAGGCATGCAGNGCCGGGCGCCGATCGACGGCAACTAAGCCTCCTCCCTACAGCTCCCATCGTTGTCTTCTGTATAAACAGTCGGATTGGTTTACGTCTGCGCAGGCATGCGGTGAATACAGCATTGATTTGCACGCTGGTATAACCACGTCTTAACGTTTCTGCGCAACTCGAGGGCGACTGCGAGTCGAAAATCTCCATCTCTCCGATCGTTTTGTGCGCTAATGTCGCTCGAACGATCTGAGTCGTATCTGTGAATTGATGATACGCTTGTGAGCAATGTTCTCTCCATTACTTTTATACGATTGATCTCGAGCCAAATCACTATGGTGGGTACTGCAGCGAGCGCGAGACAGTCGCCAGTGGATGCATGATTCCCTGTCGCTTGGCAGCCGATATGAAAATCGACCGATTTGATGCGTCCACTATCTGATGAAGAGGCAGTGATGCATGCATTTAGTGAGAGACGGCTAACTGAACTAGCAGCTCGTTACGGCGCTCCGCCTAAGTTTAACAACGTAAACTGTCATCAGTGCATGAATAGAACGAGTGAGAGAGCGAGACTCTCTGTTTTTATCGCTTGACCGCTGTTGATTGGGAGGGGTATTGAAGTTAGAGAGAGAGAGCGAGAGCGGTGAGAGAAGCAAAGCGCGGGACCAACCTCAAAGAGCGTTTGTGCAAAACGAGGCACAGCAAAGCTATGACTGCCGCATTGAGCATGAAGTACGAAGCTCACTTTAAGCTGCCGAAATGCGAGATATTTCAAAACTTTTACGGCTGTTTATGCACGAACAAAGTTTGAGCCTGAGGCTTTAAAGTAAATTGTTTAGGCATCAAATCAATGTGCAATAAATGTAATACAACATAAAACAACATTCTGTTATTGGATTTTGACTCCCATCTGCCTTTGATATCCCTCCCGTGTATCTAGTTCTCCTGTCTCGTCCCACTGCCGGCAGCACTCTCTGTGTGTCAACGACAGCTGCACTGGTAGGGACGAAAATTCATCGATATCAAAAGCGGCAGCGGGGGGTGAATTCTGCGATTGTGTGATCGTCGGTTCCGGGTCGAAGCATGAGAGACGAGGCGACAAGAGCATCTTCAACTTTTCTCCCTCAGGCAAAATTGGATCCACTTAAATAGTCACTACCTGGCATAGAATGAGGGCCCTTGTCTTTTGGAACTGGCATCAATCTCTGAGCCTCACATTCACTTCAAGTAATCCAACCTAATTGACGGTGTACAGCAGGAATTAAGAAATGAAATTTTCACACGCGCCTAGCCACATTCCCCAATATGATATGATTGTGACGCGAGTATAGGCACTGAGCGTAGTTATTTTTTAAATAAGACTGTTATAGTACAAAATTTCTTTGTCCCTGCATGATAAAAATGTTTTCTAACAAGGCGAATCTCGAAGAGATGAGACCTCTTTGGGGAGCATGCCAAACACAGCCCCAACACTCATGACCCTAAAATTTATGCTGCGTTACTCTTTAATCGCTCACTTTGAGCATTTTTGGGTAAGAAATGTCACTCCATTGCCTGAATAATAATATCATAGCCACTAGCCACAAATCTGACTCTTCAATAATTTCGACGCACCGCTGCGCCTTCTTGCGTATGAGACAGATTAGCTGATCGCGTAGCCGCATACATCGTCGTATGCGGCCGTCGAATCGCTCAGCTGCTCAGCTGAAATAATCGGCAGCGCCGCTGTTTTGTTGCTACCTGCAGAGGCGGCTGCGCTTTGTCTTCTGCGCTATACTGGGGACTGTTATCAAGCCGGCGTGGGGTTAGGTAAATTTTTCGTCAGCACCGCGCTCTTTGGCACACAGCAATCACATGCCTCTCGTGCACTCTCCATTCTTGCGTTGCTAGACATCATTTGGACTGTTCAGCCAAAATTATCACACACAAATATGCGAGAGCGATGCGGTCAGTTGATAGCTGGGTCTTTTAGTGCTCTGTCGCGTGAGCAGGGCTACTGTTGTAAGCGATGACGGCAGGGGTGGAGGTACGAAGGTCGAGGAGAGGGATAGATAGATCCTCATATTTAAGAATTTTCTGATCGACTCCTTCATTTCATCGGGCATAGCTTCGCACCAGCGGTAAGGGCTGTAAATGTAAATGTCAGAAGTAGAGCGGTTGGTCGACGTCTGAGGTTACTACACTGAGCATTAGTTGACAGATATGCAACGTCTTCTCAAAGACGAGGCCGACGTGCTCGATTTATCATACACTAAACAGCCTCTCGTAGGGTACTTTAATGTTCCCTCTCCAACGTCCACTGTACACGGTGTCCATTCATCAAGCATGAGATACTACAGGCACACGCTCATACACTAGCTTAGGCTGGCAATATTGACAATCTGGGCGCGAACCATTTGTTTATTTGGGGAAGGGGCACGAGGAAGTTGTGCAGACCGATGAATTGCATTAACATCTAGCAAGGGATGGAATAGACAAGAAATATAATTATAAACAGCTCTCTGTTGGAGGCAGAAATTACAATGCGCAACTTTTGC